>JAAMPD010001756.1:0-20671 GCA_025266255.1 Trissolcus basalis | reverse complement strand
TCCAGTAGTTACTCGCAATTTTCTAGCTAGTAACTGGCCAGAATTTTCTGGCCCAGTCGAACTGGCTCATATCTAACCAGTAACTATTTTGAACTGGGCAAAAACTGCTCGAATTTTTACTTGGGTAATAATTCGATCCATAATTGGCATCGTTAGCAAAGAACACAAGAGGGCAACATTGAATAATGGTTATACAAGTGGACACACGTGCCAAGTTTTGGAGATGAATGGATAAGTGCTTATAAATTTGAGCGTATATTTATTATCTGCGACGCCATTTGTTGGCCAATAATTGCAGCCCCTGATACCATCGCGTCGATAAACAAAGCCAGATGCTAGCAAATTGAGAGTTGTTATTGTTTTTCATAAAATATTAGTGACATCAGAGATAATTCGATTCGAGTACCTTTTTCACCCCACATTTTATAACGAATAAAAAATTTACGCCAAATTTATCGGTTAATAAATACTTGATTTATTTCATTTCAAAATGTGTGTCCTTTCTTTGCGTGATGTTACTTTCTTTTTTGTTTGTTTGTGAATTTCAGATACCGACGAGACGGGAAACAAAGTTAAACGCAAGTTTTATCTTGTGTCGAAGGAAAATACTGTAAAGTTTTAAAACCTTTAATGTTGTGCTTAACATGAAAAACTTCATGGCTAATTTTCGTTAACTTCTGTGAAATCTCGTTTGAAAGCGATGTTCCGAAAATGCAAAACAAGTCTTCTGTATATTGCTCAAAAGAAATAAGTCGATTGAGGCACTAATGAATGTGATGTAAGGAAGTTAAAAAATGTATGAATAGGAAATCGAGATTATGTTTTTCAGGTTAAAAGGGCAAAAGAGTGCTGTCAAAATGTCAATGGAGATTTTGTTTTCAAACATTTCTATGAACTGAATTTTCTTTTCGATGAATAATTAAGATAAACCTTAAAACACTAAATGAAAAATTTGTTCCTAACGTTGTTGAAGCAAGTCAGACATTTGTATACCGAGGAAATTTGGCTTTTACACGATTTTGTGTGTTTAGCGACTTGGAAAAGTCACATTTTACTTAGACACAGTCTGTGATTTCAAACAAAATGTTTCTAACTATGTGAAATCTCATTTTTCTGTCTAGTATGAAGCAAACAAGTAATATGACAATTTCACAATAATTTTGCGACTGTTGGGAGGCAGATTGTTGTATCAAAAATGAGTACTTTTATAATTACGCGAAAACGGAGAACACAGGGAAAAATAAAACAGACAAACATTGTCGAGCAAGGTTGTCAAAATTGCGGTTTTAAACGTCACATTGTATTTTGTTTAAAAAGTTTTCTTATCAATGTGAATGTGCCACGTTGAAAGATGGCAGTAGAGGAGACAAAAAATGAAGGCCAAAAGCGATAACAAAGCACGTCCCCGACATAGATGCACAATAATATTAAACATCTTATAAAGTGATTCAAGAAGCTGATATATTTTTCGATTTTTCAGACCAGTTACACCAGCTATCGAAGAAAAAAGGTACATTACCTGCACGATACTCTTTCTTGCCTTATCGCTTCTAAGCAACTTGCATAAGAATGGTCACATAGTTTTGATAACACTAGGTTCTCATGCACGTACGATGGGCAAGTTTTCTATAACAAAAAGCGAACCAACTATTATATGCTTATGTGTGTGAATGTTGAACGACCTCTTTATCAGCTTTTTCAGGACTGTTTATTAATCCGAACAAAAAACGTTTCACTTCAAAAACCGAGAGAAATGTGACTTGATATTGTGTGATTGGGTTCTGCAGCTGATGTCACAATTGCACAACTGCATTACGCTGAGAAAGATCATTTGACCATAAAGGAAATTGGAAATTTTTTTCCTGTGGTTATTCAAAAAATGATAAACGGTAAAAAAAATTCTATCAAAATTTATACTGAACTGGACAGTATATGAAGGACAAATTTAAAATTCGAAAATAAATACTCACATGGACAAAAATATATTTTAAAATATATTTTACGGATATTTTCTATATTTAAAATCTATCCATCTATATTTTACATATAAGTTATTTAGAAATCGCCTATAAAACGATAATAAATTATTTTATATAAATGAAATACAAAGTAAATATGATTTTAATTGAAAAAATTTATTATATTTGTGTCAAACCCTCGAAAAGGATAATATATTGTATATATTATATCAACATATTAACAATATATTATCAGTTTCCAAAAATTCCAATATATGAACGATATATTGATAATATATTGTAATGCACAATATATTATTTCTGAAATAATATGTTTTCAATACATATTTTATGTATGGACAATATATGATCCTTTTTACTATAGATGATATGAAATTAAAATATATTTACACGTTTATTTTTTTCCCTGTGAGTATGGAAACTTACAACAAATTTCGATGAACATGAAAAAAAAAAAATAAAATGATTATTAATAATTAATATTAGTTGATTAAATTTTTAATCCATCACAATTTGCGGTAAGTTTCCATAATTTTTAACGAATTTTAGATTTGGCCCCCATGTATTGTAGAGCTCAAGAAATTTTCGTTTATGAATTGTAATAAAATTGATAGAATTTTTTTCTTAGTGTATTTTCTCAGCAATACCAAATGCATTTATTTTTGTTTCACCGAAACCACGATATGGCGACTAGCGCGTCTCTAGATGACAGCACAACTTGCAACTCAAAAACCGAATCTTGCATCCTTTAGCAACCGCAAGCATTTACAGCTTTGGAAAACTTTTTTTTTGGGATGACCTGTGACCTTTTTTAGTTGATAGGATTTCCACTTTTTGTACCAGCAGCATTTTTACCTCAAATGCTTTGCCTATAGGACTTTTCGATAGAATGCGAAAGCTTGGCACTTGACAATCGATCAAACTATTACTCCCTGTGAAATTTTCATTTTTATCTTCACCCCCTATGAACTCGACTTATTATTTATGCCATAACAATGTTCGCCAACTAGAATATCTCTTTTTTTCGTTACCTTCACTATTTTCAGGAGTGAAACATTTTTCCGATCACCTATCGGGTCTGAATAGAATTTAGAAAAGTTGAATGCAAAGAACGAGAAGAGAATGAAAACATAGTTTGTGTCACGGTGCAAGGTGTTTTTAGAGTTCCCAGTCTACTGCACCTTGGATAGATACACTTAACGAGACCAAGGGTGCAAAGTAACAAAAAAAAAAAAAAAAAAAAGTTTACTCCCAAACAAAAACGATCGGTTGCATTCATGAACCGAATAAGTTTTCGAGTGAATGAAGGGAACATTAATCGTTTCTCGTTATCATTTAAATAAACCGAAAGAACCGCGCTTGGTCGTGCGCCGGCAACTATAGTTGCGGTTTAGTATTTAATATTGAATGAGACTGATCGATGAACCATCGCAACCATGTGTCGTATAATTGGCACTGAATCGAGGTTAAATTAGTCGAACAAAATTATAAACCGAAATTAATGTGTAATGCTTTGGTACACAAAAGAGTTCCGGTTGGTGTAATTATGTCGAGCTTTCGGCTGCTATTATACCTTCGCCTTATTGCTCAGATCGATTTTTCATCCTGGCATCCCCGAGCCGAGGGTTAATTTGATCACTATAGTTTAATGGCTTTTGTTTAAGAAACAACTGTAGTCGTTTGCGAGCTGTTAATTATTTGATCCCAAAGATATCAGCGGTCTGCGAGTGTGAAAAAAGAATTTGAACGTTAATTTTTTTGCATTTTTGTTAAACCAGGTCTAAAAATAAATGTAAAATCAATCATCCGAAATTCGGTTTCTTGTGCATTATTTGCCGCCGGGCAAAGGTCAGCCGAATGTTTAATTGACAATTTTTATCAACTCGGATGATCCACGTACACAATTGCGCCCGGCGATTTCGTAGATTCTAATCAAAATCCTCGCGCTGGATTAGTAAGGGAAGCAATTTTAAACTGGGGTGAGATTTTCGGCTGGTGGTCGGACAAGTGATGTTCAAAGTCATAATTGCGATGGGAATGGAAAGTCCATGCGTGAAGAACGCCAAATGCCGCGTCTGAATGTAGGCCAGCGAACAATTAGATGCACTTTCCTGTTGAAAATTCTTGCTGGTTTCCGAAAAGAATTTCTTGAGAAAATAGTTTCCGAGGTGGGCATTTGTCTGAGAGCGAAATTGCGCTGACAATTCGTTTTTATTTCTTTTTTTTTCTCAAAACAAATCGCCCCGATGACAAGTTCATTTTGTTTTTTGATGAGAAACGTTATTCAATTTTCTGATGAGTACTGAAATTTACATCTTGCAGTTCTTCCAGTGCTTAATGAGTGTAAATCAAACTAAATTACAATGGTCTTTTTATCCCCAAGATGATAGAACAGGGCGGAAAAAGATGTTTGCGAATTTTGTTTAACTGAAAAAGAAAATAGGAATGAAAAAAGGAGAGGGACGCGTTGGAACGAATTTACAAGTTGGAGCCGATGTCATTGATTTGGTTGAATCTTCTTACTCAACATTTTAATATGTAAGTGAATTACACTTTTGGACCAAGGTCTGGAACCCTGTTTTCATCTGCGCGGAATGCATTCAGAATTAAGTGAAAACGATATCGACGAATTTCAATTAACGTCGGCCCAATAGACCTCGGACCTATTCTGCGCTATTGATTGCAACTTTCTCAACTTTCTAATTGGTTAATAAAGGACACCGGTTTTTGATCAAAGTTGATAAAAATTGGCTGAATAGCTCGAATGAATAATGCTTCAGAGCGATTACAAACACTTACTCCGCGAACATGTATGCAATCGATAATCGAGCGTTCATTTCACGCTATACGAGACATCCTCTTTAGGAACGGCTATATGTCGGCCCGTGACGTCGTTTCTGTTCCTCAAGCTGTTTCTTCGATCTAGACAAGTTTTAGGCACCCGAAACGCGAAATTCACAGAACTGCTCATTTCGCGCGACCAACTTCTTCCCAACCGTTTCATCGATCAAAAACTACTCGACAAATTAAGGTTAATTTCTTTTTTTTCTTTTCATATCATATCTTCTATTTTTAAACAACCAAATATAAATTTCATATTGCATCAAACTGTTTTCCAAAATTTGAAACACAAATTGTAGGTTAAGTTTAGAAAAGGAAAATTGTCCGATTGATTAATATAAAAAATCTTCTATTTTGTAACAACCAAATATAAATTTCAAACATCATTAAGCGGTTTTTCAAAATTGAAAACACCAAATTTTGGTTAGGTTTAGAAAAGGAAAATTGTCCAATTGATTTTTATAAATCTTTTTATTTATCTCTAAATAATCTTCTATTTTTTAACAACCAAACATAAATTTCAATTACATCAAAAGTTTTTCAAAATTCGAAACAAAAAATATCGATTAGATTCGAAAAAAAATTTCTGATCGATTTTCAAAAATCTTTTTTTATCTTACAGAAATTTTCTATTTTTAAACAACAAAATGTACATTTCAGTCACATCAAAGATTTTTCAAAATTTGAAACACAAAATTCAAGTAAGGTTCAGAAAAGGAAAATGTTTCAATTGATTTTCCAGAAATGTTTGTTTCTGCAAACTGGTGTTGATAAGGGATTTTTGAAAATAATATTTTGCAAAAAAATTGATCGCATGAAATATATATCTCGGGAGATAAAAACGTGCGGCGATCATAGAATGATTTACGGGTGTGCAAGCTGGTTCGGGCGCAAGTGTTTCGTCGACAAGTAAGATGGCGCTAATGCATCAAAGTCGTAAACAAAGGAGCATCGGGAGATGGGCTATTTCTGACGCGACGCATTACAACGCAGCCATAGATACGGTGGTTAACTTGACTTTGTCGATGGCTGGCATTGTTGTTCTGCCATTGCGAAATCTCGAGAACTTAGAAGCTCGAGCATTTGCCATGCTATTGTTTCTCAGTACGTGTTTCAGTTCTAAATTGTACGACATAGGTTTTTTTCAATAATAAAAATCATAATGTTCTATTGTTTTAAAATTTGCTACTAAAACTGATTTTATCCGTCGATAAATAGATTTTTGTTGCTCGCAAAAGCGTCCGATGATTTTGTCGGTTCTGATTGCTGTTATTTATGAAGGTTTACTTTGCTCGGCTGTTTGCAAAGAACACTGACCCAAGCTGAACAATTATTTATCAATTTACCTACATCGGAAGTTATTACCCAACTATATTATTAATTCACAGGTTAAATCTAAGTTGATACTATATTACAGAGAAACGTAAACAAATTATTGTTCCGGCGATGTTTCGTTTTAGCGAAGTAAAACATGATGATTTATGCATCAGTGTTAGATGAAACTTGTCGAGTACTTATAGTTGGTGTCATGGTGATAGTGGCGAGTATAGCTGGGAAAACCAGCGGGGCTCAACGTGGACAACAAATTCATTATTTCATAGTCTGACAAACAAAAATGAAAATGAATATTCTAGCGATCCGCTGAATAGGCGAACTTTAGTTTTCAATCAAATATTCAAGTCAGTCATTGGCGTACATTGTCAACTGCCGAGCACTTGGCGCTGATTGTAATTCGTTCAACGGATAATCTGGATGAATGTAATCGACTATTTATCAAGCGTATAGATTTTGCACATCTGTACGATATTAATATATGACCACTACTGTAGTAGTTTCTGCAATACGTATATCATTTTACGGCAATGTCACACGCCCTATTATGCACTAGTATATTTCACCGACGAACTGCGTCGGCTGAAATTTATGAACGCTGATGTTGATGAGAGCCCCGAAACCTTATACACGTTCTTACCGTGCACCAACTATGAATAAGTAATTGAAAAGTATCAACTCATGATAAATCATCAGAATTATCATATTTCAGCGATAGGAAAAAGGTGTCGGATTTTTTAAATTATATTTCAAACGGTATTGATTTAAGGGGGATTATATACTTGGAACGGTCGAATTTTTATCTACATTCAAAGAGTGATTATTAAAATTTTATACATTCAATGTTTATGACAAAATAAAAATTGTCCCTGCGAAAAAAAAAATCAATTAAAAATTATTCAAAGAAATCAAGAGCCATTCAAAAGCCATTTTCAATTATTTTTAATAATGTTTCTAAATTTTTTTCAGTCATTTCAAAATGATTAACAAAATCTAAGCTCAAAATCATTTGATTAAAAATTAAAATATTATTTGGTTGTAAGTAAATCAATTTTTATTTATGCTTTTATGTTAAGTGATTTATAGTAATTCACAATTTTAATAATTAAAATAATTAAAAAATTAATTATTAAATATAGTAGAATTGACACAAAGGAAAGATAAGAGTTGATCGAATTTCAATAAAAACATCAAATATTAATAATTTTTTGTAAAAAAATTGATTCATCACCGTATCACTTAATTTGTTTTTTGACAATTTTTAATGAATTTTTTTATATTTATAGTGTGATTTTGTGTAGGTATTTGATATTCATTTGCTTTTAAACTCA
This sequence comes from Trissolcus basalis, assembly GCA_025266255.1. Classification (NCBI taxonomy): domain Eukaryota; kingdom Metazoa; phylum Arthropoda; class Insecta; order Hymenoptera; family Scelionidae; genus Trissolcus; species Trissolcus basalis. The sequence continues at coordinate 13,188 of JAAMPD010001756.1, read as the reverse complement.
TTCAAATTTGGAACTAAAAATCTAATGGGCGAGTCTTGAAATATTTTAGATTACGAAAAAAATTGTTTCTGAATCATCCATGTTTATATTCCCCCTTAATTAGTGTGAAAAAGTGGGGGTGATTTTATTTATAAGTTTGGTCGGTTGATTTGAATTACTTCTTCCTACGTGAAGGAAAAAAATCTGGGCAAAAAAGGTGAAGTACACGATTAGGGGTCATTTGTTTTGTCAGGATTATCCGCAAACTATAAAATACAGGCAACCATTACTTTTTCTTTTATCAACGACGGAGCGGAGAAACCACAAGATGCGGGATGATAAAAATTTGATCGGCATTTATAGTCTGCCGTTGGCGAATACAGCAGACTATAAATCATAAGCTTCTCATTCACAAATCATTATTTCGTCAGAACGAAAAAAAAAAATTGCGTGAAATTAAATTTTGCGATCAAATTATTTTTTTATGTTGCTGATGTTAGAATCAGTGTATCCTTAGAATGATATTGAAGCGAATTTCAAATACTTAATTTCGTTAGCGTATATAAAAAGGGCAATGAAAATCACATGAAAAAGAATCACTTCTGAACACAACGCTTTGTTTCATTTCATTGCTTTGCATTAAGCTAAAACGGTTTCCATTTTCGTTCATGTTGATACGGACAGAAAAAATAGTTACACTTTTACGAGACTTTTTTTATCTTGGTTTGTACATATGGCAGTGCGAAAAGAGATTTTTTTTATTTTGTAAATTTAAATCTCTCGGCACCACGGCAAAGCAACCTCTAACGAAAACCTAATTGACGATAAATTTATAAAGGAATATTTTAAAATTACAGCCGCGCAATTAAAGCAAAATAATGCTCTCATTAGAGTCGTTTTGCCGCAACTTTGTTTGAGCATTCATCTTATTGTTGTTTCAAGTGGCTTAAACCAGATGATGCAAAAGTTGTTTCTTTATTTCGTCGTACGTGGAAAAGATGATAATTCTGGCCGGATCAATATTATTTTATTGCAAGTGAAATGTTTCTTTTTTGCTCCTGTTGGGTTGAATATTAAGCCCACCGTTAGTGAAATACAGCCACAAAAAACTAATCTCTTTTGGTGTATTCAAATTCGTTAATGGCGCATTTTAATGCTAGGGATTTTCATTGAACTCTGATTTAATATGAGATAATCTTTTCAACAAAGTAAATAAGCGAAAAAAGAGTAAGTCATACGTTTCAAAGACATTACCGAGTTTATTTCAAGATCCAATTTTTCAAATAAATATTGTACGGTGAAAATCTTGTTGGAAGGATTTTAATAAGGTAGAAATATGTAAAAAAGCAACAAAGTTGTGCTAATGTAGAATTTGATTCAAAACTTGGTATTTTGTAACAACTTTTATTGTCTGTATAAAATGTACGTCGTAATTGAGACTTGTAATTAGTTTCTTGTATTTTTTGTTAAATAATCGTTAAATTTCATTATTTTCATCGTCATTTTTATTTCGGTTGAGCATCAAAATTCAAATCATTAGAATCGCGAAAACAGACCTATTCCAAATTACAATTATATAATCAGACGATGATTATTCATTGACCTTTATAAAAAGAGGTTTTCTAATGAAATTAGCGTTGGAACTTTTATTGAATGTATTATTCATATTATGATTTTGATGAACTCCTTCAAAAGTTATAAACAAATTATGGCAGACTCTTCAGATCATAAACAACGTAAATTTAAAATGGGAAAATGTTGTTCAGGGATATTATCCAAGCCATCAAAATAACTAGCTTAACATATTTCTGACATCATTTCTGTTGTTTTCCAGCTAATTCAAAATACCAAAAATTTCCAACTAACTCTTTATTCTAAAATAACTTTAAACTCTATTATTCAACAACACAATCAATTATTTATTAACAACTAAATTCATTTTCCTCAAGAATAAATATTTTCAATTCAAATACGTTGTTGCCCACAGGACAAAAATATACGTTCAAATATATTTCAATTTTATATTTTGCATATGAATATATACTTTTTTTTAGATGAAATTTATTTTTATATCACATTTCATTTACATAATTTATTGTCACTTTATAAATAATTTATATATGACTATGTTGAACATAATGGATATAGAATAATAATCAAATCAAAATAACTAAACTTAAATATAGAAAATATAAGTGAAATATATTTTAAAATATATTTTCATCCATGTGGGAAATACAACAATTTCCCTCGGATTAAATTTCCATTACATTCTTGCAATCACAAACCCTTTGAAATCTGCAAGAGTAAATAAATAAATAAATAAAAGCAGCAACAATAACAAAACTTGCCAGGGAATTCTCGGAAGGTAAGCTCTCGGAACGAGCAACATACGTTATGTAACACAAAAAAGAGGCTCGTTAGCCCGGCGAAAGTCCTCGGCTCTGAAAACAGCATTGAAATTTGTTTCCTTGAAAAGAATGCGCAATAACGAAAATGCTAATCGCCTGGCGATTGCCAAGCAACTTACTCGTACGACGTCTAAATGATAATCGCGATGGCGAAGCGTCGACTCTGCGAGGGACGCGCGTGTGCGTTTTTTATTCGCCGCCCCGGCGGAATTCGAGCTTACAAAAGAGAGAGCTGAAGGTGGGAAAAACGTGGCGGTAAAAGCTCGTGGAGCCGGAGCCCGCGTCCAGCCCTGTACGCGTAGTGCGTCTCTGTTGCGCAGCAGCTATCTCTCACGGGCTCCGAGCGCCCCCAGCTAGCATCCTTTCACCTAAATGGAACCGGAGCTCGAAGCTCGTAGCTTGGGAGTCTCTCTCAGTTAGTAGTGTGACATTGCTTGAGTCAGACAGAAACGTTATGGTGAATCAGTGCTTGGCAGTGGGCCCACGCAAATTCCACTTCTGACCCCGAGTGTCTCGTGAGTTCAGTGCGTAAAACCCGACCACGTTCCCATTCTAGGCTCAAAACCCTCGGAATGCGCCAGTCTCACTCTCAAATGCAACAGATTATTGCGATAAACAGCGTGCGCGCTTCTGTAGGAATTCCCTCGATATGAAACCAATAAAAAAAGTACCCATAATCGAGTAAAAAGAAAATTGATAAAATTGATTGGTTGCAATTTTATAAAGATGGTCAATTTGACATTGTAATTGGTAATTGAATTTTTTTATTATTTTATTATTTTTTTTGTAGGTGGTAGATAGCTAGGTTGTATGTCAATATGAAAAAAATATTTTGCAGATTCTGTGAGGTTTTGTTCTCACCTGTTACACCAGCCGATCGATGCCTTGATTATCCTCAAGTTTGTACCATCTTATTTTGTAGCTGGCGTCGTAACGTGTATTGATATCGGCGCGGTCCATTCGCGCTCGGTCTCGAGGACCAATCAATTTTCTTTTTTCTTTTTATTTTATTTTATTTTTCGTCATAGCCACGATTTCAGGTACACAACAACGCTGGCATCGATTTTATGTCTGCTTTTGTTTCAAGTGGCGACGCTTTTCATTTTTAATCGCTGCCGTTTCGCTGGGTCTCGCGTCTTCCAATGCACGCGCCACTTTTCAGCTTACGTCATGTTTGTATCAGTTGGTATAATTTTGCTGAAACATGTCGAGGGATAATTTTTAATTAATCAACGCTTTTATATAAGCGACAATCCAAACGGGGTGTAATTGAAAGATACCTACTCAGAGTCTGCTCACGTTACGTAACGACGTTATGGTCGATCACTTCTTGTGTTTCTATTTTTATTATCATTGCTGTCATGACTTATATTGTTAATAAAAATAATCAGTTTATTGGATCAACTATTATGCCTGTGAAAAAAAAATCGTCTACAAAAAAAGTTGGGGAAAAAATTTTAATAATCTTTTTTTTTTATTTTTGTAATTTGTTTGATGTTGTTTTTTATTGGGTCTGACAATTAAGATGGTTCAAGATATGATATAATAGTCGTGTATGATATAACGATGTGATGCATTTAAAAACCGCTCCTACGCTACAGAATTTCATTGATTATTCTATTAACTTTGCACGCAAGATGGTATTTTTAATTACGTTATGAAGATTAATGAACTTTACACCGTTTCTTTTGCTGGTGAACTATAAAAAACGCATTTAGCAAGACCACAAAAACGCAAACAAAAAGTACAAAATTGTGTCCGAATTTCGTACAGTTTTGTGTCAAATTGATGACATTGTTTGTTCAAATTTTTTCAACCGAATTTAATGGACCTTTTTGAAGTAATCTTTTCATTATGAGGAATAAAAAAATAACAGTGGTATAAAATTTACGAACCAAGAAAGATTTCCCGAAGCATGAACAATCGAAGTATTTTTATGAGGTAGTAAAGATGAGTGCATACTCGATCCGACCTTTTTAAAATTAATCTCTATGACTTTTGAGTGTCCTTCTTTTTGTTTAGGATAGAGAAAAATTTTTTTTACTTGCTTTTTGGAACATTGAGAAACACCAGTTGCGTTCGCTACTTCAATGCAGGCAATGTATAATTGGTGTTTATGTTGAGGCGGTGCTACCACCAGCTATATTTCTGTGGCCGCAAGACAAAATCATGTTTTCTGACTCTACTAAATAAAAAAAAACAACTGTCATAGTATTTGATATGGCAGTATGAATTTTTGCAGTTTTATTCATGTTATGCACATTTATTCATTTTTTAAAAAAAGTAATTTCAAATAGGAAAAATAATTTTCTGATCAGAAAAATATATGTACATGACGAAAATCATTTATGTCCCAAACGGACAAAAATATATATATAAATATATGTAAAAAATACATTTTCAATATATTATCAATTTTTATATAGAAAATTGATATTTATTTAAAAAAAAATCTTGCCGCTTTACATTCAAAATATAAACAGCTTTTAAATAAATTATATAAGTTTATATTTTATTTATACAATATACATTTTGAATATAATTCAAAATATATTGAAAAATATATTTTTCAATTTATTTTCAAATACATATTATATCGAAAATTAAGATTTAATTTATGTATGATCTAGCCTCTTTATATTCAAAATATAAACGAAATATCTAAGTTTATATTTTATTTATATATGAAATAGAAAATATAAAATATTTTAAATGTTGTCGAAAATATATTTATCTCCGTATGGGATTTGAAAAAGTGATGATTCACTTTTCCCACACCAATTTTTTCGCTCGCAACCAGAGATTATTATCACTCAGAAGCGATAAGCCATGTTTTGTACTTGGTTTTTGATTTTGGTTTCGAATTGAAAGTATAATTCCCCTTTTCTTGCTATTTCAATAATTGCTAAAAGCAACATTGAAATAAAGGGAAATTTTGTAATTATTGATTTTCCAACGAGGGGAAGAATTGAAATATTCTGCAAACATGGTTGAAATGTCGATAATTAACTTGAAGTCGATACATGAAAATTGACATGATAAAATATAACCTCAGTGTGCGCACATCAACTAGTGTATGCTCTGAAACATTTATAGACACTGTAAATATTTTTCGAGTTTGTGATTCTTATTTTTAGAATAGAGAATAACGGTTGAAGTACAGTTATTGATAAATGTGAAAGGACGAAATGAAAAATTATATCTCTTTATGAAATTAACATCATGATGTAAGACGCATTTTTTAAAGTAAACCTGTCCAAGAGATAAAATGAAATTTGCATAACAAACAGGGCAATTTATAACGTGAAAATGAAAATGAAAATGAATAATGGTGGTTTTTGAAAACACCTTTTCACGCAATCAAATTATTCGCCTTAACGTATTTGTGCCTTGACGTTAGTCACATTGAGCGAAAGAGACACGTTCCGTTGTCGGAAAGCTATTCAATCTTTATTTTATATACTTGCTTTTCGTGCCAACAGCAAACTTTCCTCTCAATTTTTCGGGTTTTGAAATAATAATTTTCGATTGTTCTTCTGAGCTGAGCAAAACTGGCTTACAAGCTGCAGTTTTTGATTTGCGTAAACGTATACATGAACAAGCAAGTTTTCAATTTGGAAAGTCAGAACTATTGTTTCTGTTTAGATTATAATTTAAAAAAATAGCCTGTCAGGTGAAAGTGAAAAAAAGTCACAGAAATTTTGTCATACCACGAAATGATCAAAGCCCAATTCACCATGTTGATCTCAGGCAAATATTTTCAAACGTGAAGCCGCGTCATCACGTCAACAGTTTTTGTTTCACTGTTTGTGGAGGTAGAAAAAAAATTAATTCTTTTGCTGTACTCGCGTGGAAAACGAAACACATATTATGTAAATATATTAGTGCATTTCAAGCGTGCTATAAAAAATAAAGAAATAAAATCACCTTGAATTTAAATTAACAATTTAAAAGTCAATCTACGCAAGGGACACATTAAAAATAAAGTTCTGTCATTTTCAATTCGAAGTTGTTAAATTTGAAAACAAAGAAAAGGTATATTTTTTGTCATTTGATAAATCACACAGTTCGTGTGTAATGTAAGCTTTTTGTGAAACATTAATTGAAATTGTAATTGTACATCATATTAAAATGTTTTTTAATTAAAAACTTTAAATGCTGGAGAATTTTTAATTTCCATGGTATTTGAATAGAATGACAACAATTTTGTTCGAAATAATTTTGTGTACATTTAAAATGTCAACTACAAATTCATGAAACAAATCCATTACTTATTTTGCGAGTTTATATTTACGTAAGCAATGCTCAATACAGCAGTAATGGTTGTTTGTGGATGTAGGTGGAAAACAATTTTGTTAGAGGATAAACGATATTGTTATAGTTCGAGTATGAATTTTCCAAATTTTACATGCAAGTTACCTCATACAATGTGTTTAAAGACGATTTTGCAGAAACGTACGTAAATATTTACAAGGTGGAACTATACATTCAAAAATTCTAATAAAATTCCGTTTGTTATTTTTAGATGAAAAGTCTAAGTTTGCCTTTTGAAAACCAAACGAGTGAATTTCCTTCGAATTATTCGAGGATAATGTTAACGAAACAAGTTGCCATAATAGAATTTTCGTAATAACAATAATTTTTTTAATTGCGAAAAGTACCGGGTAAAAATTGTTTAGTCTAGTGGAGGCTTAATGAAATGCTAATCGAGTGTGACTAACATAGAATGAAACTGTCTAAATTAGCCAATATACATGCAGCCATAACAGATATTGCCATCTCATGTGTGTCAATTCATGTACGGCTAATTTGCAATGATACATAGGATATATATATTTTTTTCATCCCGTCATGAATATTATCTATAATTTGAGATTTGAGATACAGTTAAATTCTAATGCTAAAAGAGATAACAATCATTAACAACAATCAACTCAGATGTTTGAATCTGAAAATTAATTAAATCGTATTCATGCCCTTAATGAGTCGTTTTCATTTGGACGTTATTATTCGTATCATTAATTTCGAGGTAAACAAATGAATTTCACAAAAGTGTATATTAATAGTTTTTGGCAATTATGATGATTCAAATGTCTCGCTTGGTTTGGTTAATGTTTTGCAAATAAGTTAGATGAATGAGCTTTTTTGCAATAATTAGCCAGTGTATGTGAAAAACAAACGCTCATTGATGGAACTCATCCGGAACAAAAACAACGCAATTATTAAAAACTAGCTGAAAACATTTTACAAATATACACCAGTTATAATTAACACTTGTGTTATTCTCGTTGAAATTGGCAAACGTGATCGGTTTTACAATAAAAATAATGTAAAAACCATGTTCTTGGTTGGATACGTTTTTTTTAATGTTTCACTACAATGAGTTACATGTTTTTGTTTCCTTCCAATTAAATAATTTCTGGAAAATATATTTCAGACGATTTTATGTTATTTTTTATATCGAATACACAAATATGCTAATGTGGTTTTATGAAAGTACATTATGTATTTTAAATTCATTTATTAAATAACTTTTTTTTTCATTTTCACGATCCCGTTAAAAGGATTTGCCTACGAAGTGTGTAATTCTGAGAAATTTAAAGTTAACCAAAATTGAAATTATAATAACAGTTAAACAATAAAATCGCATGTTTACAATATTGTGAACGTGAGTTTTCAATTTACATCAAAATGTTGGTAGTATACAAAAACAATGAATAATAACAACCTTTCATCAGAAAGTTGAAATTGAAATGAAAAACTGAGGGAATATTTAGTAATCCAAACATTTGCATAAAACTTTTTTTAAACAATTTTTCCATTTGCAAATATCGGCTAAACAATTAGTCAATCCCAGTTCGTTATTTGAATTATTAAAAACATCCTCTAGAAATATATAGGTCAATTTATTTCATTTTGAAATTTCGAAATTAACATTTCCATGAATGATTCGATGCTCAACTATGTGTTTTTCCAATTGAAGTTGCTCTTCGAAAATTTTTCTGTAGCATGTCAATGATGTACAGCAATGGTAAATTTTGAAAAAAAAATTGAAACAAACAAGAAAACTGATAATTATTGTGAACCTGTTGATTGAACACTGTACAAATTCATATGTAGCGTTAAATTTCATTTCCATTTGTTTGTTTTCAATTTTAGAGATATAAAAACTGAATTTCACGTAAAAATGTACAATTCGCCAAATTAATTTATAAATTTCAACACAATGGCACATGAATAATTAAATTTTCCATTTTTCTCACAGCTACGAGTGTACACGTGTCCTGCAAAACGATTCAAAAATGTATATCAATTTTGAAAGTATAAATAATTTATAACGTAGTAAGTCAAATGGTCCACATTCCTCAAAATAACGAGTTCAAATTTATAGTCGCGGTTTTTGTGCATTTATTAGTGTACAACCAAGATAATTGCAACAATGTTCAATCGTAAATTTTGTACAGCTCGATAAGCTCATTCCTTCTGACATTATCGATGATTTATATACACCTGAAGCTAAAAAAATTTTGTTTTGCATGTACTCTGGCTCATTATTATAGGTCAATGAAGAATGTTCAGATAGAATAAATAAAATTTGAAATGACATGTTGAATATATCATATGAAAAAATTCACTCGTATATAAATAAATCAAATTGATAGAAAATTTATGAAAGTTATTATACATTATTTAATATTAATAAATAAATACACAATTTGTTTATAAATTTATTCTAAATAAGAATAACTGCTAATATTCTTTGTATTAGTATTCAGACTTTCTGTTGCTGAAAAATATTCATACTTTAAAACTGCTGATTCAAGAAAAGAATTGGAAACTGAGAAGAAAATGCAACTTTGAATGTATGATTGACGACTCTAGAGTCTTGATTTATAAAGCTATAACGCGCAATCGAAGGTCAAATATTGAACATTATGGAGACTAAAACTAAATGTACAATATAACCTTTGTGAGAAAATGTTTCACAACTTATGAAAATCGTCTTATCGTGAAAATAGTTTGTTACATTTTTTTCCGATGTAATTTCTCTAAGACGAAATAAGTAAAATATTGAACGTTTCAAGTGATTACGTTTTTATTGAAACATGAATCCAAGACATTTAGGTGAGTGAATGTTTCATAAATCTTTCTGTATTTGAAGATATGACAATTGTTTTCGAATATTATTAATTATTGTCGAATATAATTGATCGAATATTAATAATAATATTATTATTATTATTATTTTATCATTGAATATTAATGATGAAAAATAATCTAATTTTAATTAAATAATAACAATTTAATTTTGCTTTATATACCATAAAAATAATAAATGCAAAATTATTTCGCTTTTTAATAATTCAATAAACAGAAGCATATTTATAGAATAATTTATTAATAAAACGGATGAAATAACGTAATAAACAAGTTTTAGAAAACTGATTTCATAGTACATTATTCATCGCTAACGGACATTTTAATATGCAATGTCCAAATTGTAATCAATAATACATATATTATTGATTCCTTACTCTTAATGAACAGGCTTTCTATTTTCACATATTATTATGCAATAATACAATTGAATTTCGGAATAATGTAATATTCTAGTTGGATATTCTTGTATTTGTTTTTAACTGTATAAAAATGTTTTTAATTTTACTTGAAGACTTTTTTATTGAAAAATACAACAAAAAAACGGTTCTTTTATCCATAAAAACATATTAATGTATGAAAATAAAAAATTATATCGGAGATAGGAAAGCAAGATATCAAACACCGTCTGTCTTGCAGCAATGATAAATATTATAGCAAATAACAAACCACATCGAGCAATTTTGGAATTTCCACAGTATTGTTTGACGTATTATATTTTATTCAAATGAAAGTATCTATTCTTAACGCAAAACGGAATGAAATATTTTATATCCACCACAGGGGAAATATACGTGTAAATAGATTTTAATTTATATTTTTATATAAAAATATATATTTTTTAGATGGAATTAATATTTTTTTTTATATTTCATTCATAAAATTTGTTGTCGCTTTATAAATAATTTATAAATGACTTATATGTATGATATAAACGGAATTTCAAGTAAATTTCAAGTATAGAAAATATATGTAAAATATATTTTGAAATATAATTTTGTAATAAAAATTTTATGAATTTAAAGATAGTAACATGGTTAAACAAATTAATTTTGTAACAAAACAAAAAATATCGCCCAACGTGGGGCTCGAACCCACGACCCTGAGATTAAGAGTCTCATGCTCTACCGACTGAGCTAGCCGGGCGCGACAAGAACAGTGTTTATAGTAGCCGAGTCAGACATCCCTTCCTATTTACCATCGATCTGAAGAGTTTGTGTTCCACATGTGGATGCTAAACGGTTACCAGCTCACTTAACAAGTTTTTTACAATATGCTTAAATATTCAAAGAAGAAATTAACTGACTTTAGGAATTTAAAAACTTGAAATTCGTCATTTGGATTCATTCACATTATTTTTATATTTTCACAATATTTCTTCGTGATTTTACGAGATCCAAAACTTTTAATAAAATATTTTAATTTCTTGATTTTAAAGTTCGTATACACTCTCTAATCAAATACTTCATAACTATAACGTGAAAATGAAAATATTTTATGACCTTTATTACAAAGAATATATATATATTGTATTAAATTTTCTTGCTTTTTATATTAAGTCAAGGATTATAACATGGAGACAAATTATTTTATTGACAGTTAGTAAATATGTTATTAAATTATATTGACTCAATGTCTAGAAACAATAGATTTCATTTTGAATTGTCAAGGTAACTTTGTGTATATAGTCCAATTTATATGTGTCGAGATAGAAATCTATTTTGATCATAAAGGTTTTCAAACATAAAAGATCTTTCATACGCGTGAAAATCATGAAACCATCTTCATTATCATTCCTTTGTCAAATTAATACATTTAGATCTGTGAAGTAAGTAGCATTATGAAAATTATTTCACTTAAAAATATCATAATACAAGTCTTTTATATAAAAGCATTCACGTTTTTGATTATTTTTAGAGTAATAACTAACTAATTTCATGAAGTCAACAAGGCCATAAAATAGAGGAAATTTTCATTTGAGGTTAGACGCAATACCTCGTGGCGACAACGTTCGACGTCCAATGTGGGGAAGACGAAATAAATATCTATTGTTTAGAGAAAAGTCACGAAACACAGCAGACACATTAAAATTTTAATGAATAAATATGTCCCCTTTTAGTTAATTATGTAATACATATATTATTTTTAGAATTTAAATAAATATTATACACTGAATTAACTGGTGTAAAAGTGACATTTAAAAAAAAATTTGTCATGGTGACAATTACAATAACTGTCAATTCAAATGGACAGAATAAAATAAACCTTATTTTTATTTTAAATTTCTACTGAGCCACAAAATGTTAACGAGTAATTCTCTTATTTAATACACGAGTAATTATTAATAATAATTATTAAAATCAAATAAAACATTTATTTCACCTACATTTTACTCGTGAAAATTATCTTTAAAAAGTACTATTAAAAATTGTCATCCTTCTATATTTTAAAAGTTCTATATAAAAAATATCTCATCGAACTTTACTAAACTCTTGTTGATCACGATGCAAAAATAAATAATAAAATAAACCCCATCAAAATTTCAGTATTTTTTTTATTTCAACTCTCGTTATTTGTGCGTGTTGTGACGAATTTGTTTTGTCATAACTCATATTTGTTTTATTATCAAAAATAATAAAAAAAAAAAATTGCAAATGATATTTTTTTAATTCGACACCAGTTAGTTTTGGTTGTCATTCAAAACCAATATACGATTTTGTTATTAAAAGTTAAAGGGTCTTTGCAGTATTCAATATTACCTCAGTATTTATTCAGCAAATTATCTCAATGAACAAAGGACTTTTGTTCGACTGTTTAGTCTTGGATGTAACAATTACTGACCAATTAGATGAAACGAAATAAAGCTTGACTTCATTTGGTGATAGATTAACAGAAAGGTAATGATTTAGACAGAATCGAGAGAGGAAATTTGGTTTAATGATAATGAGTTTTATCAGCAGGCACTGAAATACTCTAAAATTAGACTTTATTCACTTTCGTATTTCCCTAATATCTTCTTTTCTAACAAAGGTAAAAATTTCCATTCGAATCATTCGTCATATTCCAGATCAAAACTTATGATTTATCAACCGAAAAACTTTTTTTAACTTGGAAAATCAATTTGATAATCACCATTCTGAAATCTTTTCGAAATGATATCAAAAAATTTTTCTCATCTGACAATCGACTCCCCAGTTAATTTCGACTACTTTCAATTCGAACCATGTTCAAAACGCACGCTGTTTATACTGTATCTACATTATTTTCCTCGGATTGCTAGCTGGTTCGATTTATTGAATAATATATCTTGAAATATCAAAGGTTTTGTTTAGTTTCAATTAGACGTCCGATTGAAAGTTGTGTTATCGACCACGATTGTTATTTCGATCAGGTGCAGCTAGTAAACCACCATTGTTTTTGAAAAAAAAAAAAAAATTTCATGAAAAAAATTTGTTGCATTTGAGAGGTAACTTGAAATCCATCGTTATTGTTTCAGCTCGCACTATAAAAGTACCGAAATTTTGCACTGTCAAACAGTGTTTAAAAATGATAAAATTATACCATGCTGCTCGAGAGCACACCAGTTACGCACATAACTTGTGTAAATACGCGAAAACTTTTAACCGCCGGCTGCGATACG
>JAAMPD010001755.1:0-20708 GCA_025266255.1 Trissolcus basalis | reverse complement strand
TTTACTACTCGCAATAAATTAGCAAGCTGAAATATCGCAAATATTAGTATGCTAATTTACGTGCAAAGTTATATATGGTATTCGTATTTGTACATACAATACTTGCACACCTATGAAAAGAACATCAGAACGTGAAACGATTGTATGAATAAAATAACAATGGAATTTTTAAACGACACTCGCACGTCAAGATACACATGCTTTTTCCCGACGAGATTTGCTTTCAAAAGTTTTTCTTGTGTATAATCCAACCTAAATAATTATATCAACGTTGTCAGCAAAGTTAGGAGCAAATAAAAATAATGAATTCTTCAATAACTGATGAATTAAACGGAATTGTTTGTGGCGTGTTTTCACCCGTCTCTTGAAACGTTTTTTCAAAGATAGAACAATGTTTGAATTGACTTCTGATAATTTTACAGTATAGAAACTCTCGCTGCGTAGCCTTAATTGCCGGGATGCAACCTGGCCAATATACGCAAATTGAATGAGTGGCTTTTCAATTTTCCGTCCGTCCAATCCGCGTTGTACTTTGCATATATATTCACGAGTTTTTATCACCCTGATGGAATTTTTTTGGGTCCCGTTTGGCGCTTTGTTCCGATTCATGCAAATCTCATTACAAAGCGGCTTGCCGAAATTTGTTTGTTCACTACCAATTTCAGAAGATGAACCCCAGACTCCTCTGTATAATCACTATATCTCCTCTTTATTAGAAACAATATTTCCATTGCAACGGTCAGTTAGAAAAATTGTTTCCGAAACGACTTCGTGAATGTGAGCTAGACGAAAAAAACCGAAACTGGTAAAATTGGGAAAAATGTTTTGCGATCGAAAGAGTCTTCTGAAAAGTTAAAACAAATAGGTAGCCCGGGATGATTTAAAATAACTATAAGAGACAAAAGTGAATTCGCGAAAAAGTGAACGGGCAAAAAGCGAAACAAATGCTCTCATAAATAACCGATACAACTTGGTCGTATTATCAAATGGATGAAAACATTCAACGTCGTTCGTCTCGAAACGTCATAAAGCCATGGTTTTTTGTTTCAGACAAGCGCGCACATCCATTACCGGACCGACGCCCGTAAAATAAGAATTTTTGAGTTTCACTTAGCGCTCAACGCCTTTTAATCAGAAAAATCGCGACGTAATTGCGGCATCAATCATGCCCTGAAGTTGCATGTTTTTTGTGATTACAAACGTCAACTAAACTGCCGGTTAGACAAAACAAAAAAAAAAAAACGGAACCGGGAGAAACTTCATCAGGGGATACACATTCTTATAAAGTATTGATCAAGCCGCAGATTTGCCGAGCGTATCAAAGATTCATCTTGCATGGGCCAGCAATAAACATCGGGAACATGAAAATTCGAACTATGCATCAAACTGTCACATGACGTTGTATCGCATTTCGCTTACATTTCTGTCAGTTCTTGCGCCCTCCCCCCTCCCCCTCATCTTTTTTCGCGCACGTCTTTCGCTTCAACAATTTTTCATCACCGCCGTCACACCTCTCTGATTTTTCGCATTCCCTTACTTCCAGTCGACATGCAGAGAGCGCGACAACGAAATATCGAAGGTGATTGCGTCCTCGCATTTTTATGCCCGAAAAATTCATACCGCCGCACCGTTATTGGCTGCGCGCTGGGAATTACCGTTTGTGGCTTTCACGGAAACATCGTTATTTCCATTAACAAATTTCATCTTAATTGGAAATAAAGAGTTAATTAGTTGTGAGTCGGATGCACGCGGTCAGATGAAACAGTGTAACAAAACGTGCAAGTTCATTGGGCTAGCAATTTTGCTAGATATCAAACCGCGTTGGTGGTTCCAACTCATAGATGCAAATTCGAGTAAAATGCAAATAGCCGAATTGACGAGCAAAAATGACTTTATTCAAATACGATTGCGAGGCAAATCAATATCTCGAGAACAAACATTGTAATTGCATCATTAATTAAGTTTTCATGATGATATAATTAATAATAAACGTGGCGGGCAAGTAAATTAACTTGCTAAACTGGGCCACCGTTTTATTTGCAACACACTGATGCCTTCTTGCTGCCGAGTGAGTTTGGAAAGACTTATGCATAAGACCGGCGAAATGCACGAATCCTGAATGTTTGGCAAATATGCGAAGGATCAAATATCGAGGGCGAAACGAGAGAGGTCGGTGCGGTACCGTCGCGCGATATGGAAATAGAAATAAATGTCTCTCTTATCCGGAATTTTCAAAATATCAGATCGCGAAATATTTATATCCATCAATGCTGCAAATCATAAGAATGATGATCCGCCCACGGGGCAAATTTTACATGACAATTTAATTATGCGCGAAACGCGCGAGCCCACTTCAATTACGATTGCATTATTTTATCGAAATAAATTACACGATACTGTGTATACGTACGTATACATTATTCAATGAACAATAATGATTCGTGCAAAATCATTGATTTCGAACAATCAAGAGAAACAGGGCCAAGTAATTAAAGTTTCGCTGGGGGATCGAATATTTAGATCCATAAAATAGTGATTCTCTTTTGCAAAATAGTCAAGGAGGAAAAACCGATTTTGGGATGTGCTTCGGATGTAATCCCGATAACCAAAATTTAATGACTGAAGATTTTCTTATTCAACTTTATACGAGGAGGCAATTTAATTCAAGTTTCAATAATCTATGCTGCGTTACAAAGTCAGCACTAATCTGCAATCAATTAATTGTGAGAATCGCGTTGATTTAATTTTCATTACTCGGCAAATTTTCGATTGCATGTGCACTGTTGGCGTGTGCAAACACCATTTTTATACCAACTTATAATAAAGATACACTCAAATTACTCATAATTTTTTTCTACATTTTTATTATTTTTGGTTTCGTTTTTCACTTTCTAGGTATAACAAAATTTTAATCATCCGCCGTGCACCAAGTAGTAAGATTTTTCCCTATTGATCTGAAGCCTTGCAAAATATCAGGGGAAAATTGTCAGGGTATGTCAGATTTTTTTGTTTGCTTTCAAAATGTCAAGCACGGCGCCAAAATTTTTGCGAATTTCCCAAATGTAGGTCGTTAATACTTTATTCAGATGCTACGCGTGAATGATTAATTTCCCTCTCGCCTTTTTTCGGCGTTCCACTTCTGCTTTGTGAAATTTCAGACGAAAAAATAAATCAAAAATGTTGCACGAAAGCGAGTTTGTAGACAAAACAAAATTTACACCTTTACAATAAATAATGAATCAACTATTATTTCATAACGATAACATTTTTCACGTATCACGCGCATTTCTCAGCGATAAATCATGACGAATCAGGTGCTGGGGGGATGTACGTAAGAAACATATATCTTTCGTATGTAAAAACGACAATACATACAACATAACGTTTCACAAATGGCGCATAAATTTCAGGCAAACTTATTTAAAGGTTCTTGTAACGATTGTATGAAATATAAATTAAAAATTGATTTATAAGACGAGGCTCGAACAGGAGCTCAATTTTTTCTAGCCAAACTTTTATGTGACAAATTCTAAATGAGTGTGATCTCGAGCGGAAAATATTATCAATTTTATTTTTATCCGCACGATAAATAAAAGTCAACATTACGAGGCGCGTAAATATTTCAGAAAAAAACAGGTCAATAAATTCATTTTATTCACTAAGTAAATTTTCAATGAAAGGTACACATTTATTTTCGGATTAATTTGGTTAAACAATTTTATACTTTGAAATGTTTTTAACGTTCTGGGATTAAATTGGTAAATAATATTGATTCACTTTAAAATTGTTTCGTGAAATTTATAAAATTCTAACCAACGTGATGGAATAAAATTGTAATTTAATTTCAGAAAAATTTACAAACGCGAATTTCATCAGTTCATTTGCCATTTATTTACAGGTTAAAAATACGTGTAGTACATTTCAACAAAAAATTATCACCACAGAAAGAGAAGTCGAGAAGAAAAAAAAATTAAAGAAAAGCATCAAACGAAAAAAAAGTCAAAGCAATTAAATTCAACAAAATCTTCGCACGTTTTTGTTCTACAAGGAATCTTCCCTCTGAGAAACAAGAGAACGATTTCGCGTCAAAGACTTTATTCGAAATGATGAGATTCGACGATTGTCATTTCACAGATGGTCAATCTGCATCATTGACTTTCATTGTACATGTTATCTGCGGCACTCGTTCCGTTTTCACGAGGAGGTTTCACGATTTGCAAAACAATGCAATCCTCGATACGCCGGCAAACAAGAAAGACGAGTCCGCGACAATGCGGGTCGGAGTCTGCGCGCATACTTTGCCGCATGCTTCGTATTTTCGAGCTGTGTAATGCAATATTTTATGCGCCACGTGTCGATCCTGTGTTATCGTGTTGCACCCCGATTATCACACGCGATCCTTTAAGAAAAAACATTTCCAAGAAAAAAAATAAAAAATCAATTGGATGCAAAAAGAAAACGACGCAAAAAATATTGTAGATCACTCGGTTGAAAACAAAAATAAAAACAAAACAACTAAACAAGACGCCCGAATCCCGTTTATATCGGAAATCCATTGCGCGCTATTTTTTTAATCTCAGCCTGCCATATTTTCTTTGGTCAATGAACATCAGCCAGGCGTTCAAGATTTTCACCGGTTTTACTGATTGAATTCGAAATCCCGAGTTGAGTCGTAAGATTTACGATCTGCGCTGTTAGTTTTGTAACGAAAAACCATAAAGTTCGCATTCGAGATTGTTCGGTTTACGACGCACTTTCGACAGTTGAGTAGTTATTTGTAATGCTGTATATCGTGATTTGTGGAACGTTAATTCAGGTCCTGGTAATTACGAAAGATTCGAATCTGTCTTCTCTAATCTCTACTTCGAAACGTCTAACTTGAAAGAATCGTAAAACAAACCCTATCAAAATCGGATCAACATTTTGTGTTAAAAATTTTGTTTCCAGTTTTTCCTCGGCGAGAAAAAAAATCCGGTTTCCATTATTTCGTCAAAATTTCTGACAAGCAGTAAAAAACTGGATTTCGCAATGCCAACCGCGAGGAATAAACGTTGTCGCGTTTGGATGTTTTATTTTGCAGTTACGACAATTTTCCAATAAACTGAAAAGTGTAAAACAGTGAATATTCGTGACATTGGTGCGGCTCGGTCGAGCGATTTGTATAAAATTTATATGATTGTCTCATTGTACCGAATGTGGCAAACAATGTCCGATGGCGTAGAAGCAATAGGTCACAAACGAGAAATTGTCCAAACACGCTGACCCGAAAAAAACCCGCCAGAGAGAGGGAGAAAGAGAGAGAGATAAAAAAGTGCAATCTCGTTTTCACGTGTCAAATATAAAGCAAACTGGACATTATATGCTTTGACGTAATTAAATCAGCGAAAAAAGCACGCGCGTTCCCATGCATTACATACACCGAATGACCGTATTATATATTTTGCGAGCGGGGACGGTTAAGTTCGTACAAGGCTCGCAATTTTATACTTTGAATCAGAATTTCAATGAAATATCGTTTCCGTGGCGAAATTCAAACATCTCTTTGCGACGAATCGCAAATTCCCCGCCTTAACTCTTGAAGTTACTTGATTGACATAAAGGGATAAAATTTACATACAAATTCCTTTTACAAATCGGTGGTATAAAGTTTTCGTACGAATAGCGCGGGACAAAATATATAAAACTGGAATTCTTTTATTTTCACGAACTTAATGCGATTGACTGATTCTTTCCATTTAGAATCAACTCCGGGCATTATCGAATGCACGGAAATCATTCAAACTCGTACAAAAGACTGAAAAGAATAAGAAATATCGATTCTGTTGTGTAATGTAATAAGATAAGAGAGAGAAGGAGAGAAGTCGAATGGATTACGTGAATTGATACTTTCAATAAAGTTGCCTTAAACTAATGCTTAAACGACATGAAAAAATATACCCCTCGACCAATACGAAACTTGAAGTCGTGCAAGAGCCAAAGTTTTAATCGAACGATTGGGATTTGCTTGTTTACATGCTACTTCACCACTTTCATCTTTAATTTTTCATCGCACCCATTTTAGGACCGCATTCTCTCACTACACCCTTTCACAAGTCCCTGAATCGCCTATTCACATCTCATGTTATACTTACGATTAATTCAACGGGGATAATTATCGACGTTTATTGAAAAGTTGGCCAAGTTTGTGGAACATTCAAGCAGACAAGTTTAGCGCTCATTATGTATCTCGTAAATTTCTGACAATTCCATTCACAAGGATCTCATCATTTTTAATAAATGTTAATTATTTCGATACGGTTTAATTATTTAATATTTCTTCATCATTAACGATTAATTTAACTTTATTTAATGTCAATTATTTTGACGTTTAATTTTCAACATTTGACTATTAAACATCAAAAATTCATGTACAAATTAATTGAACTGTTTAATTATGAAGAAAATGCTGATTGAATCGTGAATTATGGAACAGGTGAAACATTGGAATCAACGATCGATTGAAATGAGAGAACAAAACAACAGTTTTACGTTTGTACTTGGAGACAATTTGCCAGTGGTGTCAATTTATTGTTCGACGAGATTTTTGGACACTTTAGCGCGCGGTGGATAAATAGGTCTGCGAGCACGAGTTCAGTACACGTTTGTACAGAGTAAAAAGCCTGGTAAAGAGCACTGATTCATGTGAAGAGCTCGGAGCAAAAGTTTATGGGGGAAGCGCAGCGCGACTGAGCGGAGCCGAGACGCGGCGCCATAATGGATGGAAGCCGGGTGTCAATGGGTGCCGATTCGTAAAGAACAGCCGTTTCTCGCAACCGATGTTCCGGGCGCGTTCGATTCTGTAAAGCACGTCCCCGACATTTCGTGCACTCGACGCAGACATTTCTCTTTGTCCTCTTCGAGCCGGCGTTATAAATATAAGGCACTAACTGTATGTCGCGCGTCCAACTTTTATTTATCGTCGCCAATTTTGACACTCTTATATCATCATTCGCTCGGCGATTTACGACAGTCGCTTCTTCGCGAAAGTTTATTCCATCTCAGCACGCGTTTAAACGAAAAGGTTTTCGATAATACCAAAAAATTGCAAGGGATAGGGGGGGGGGAGGGAAAAAAATAAAAACTTGTTGCTTGCATTTAACCGAAACGGTTTCGCGCAAAATTAGCCTCGCCGTATTCCGCGATACGAAACGATACGAGTTCACCGAATTGATAGTTTCGACTCAGCTCGACTCGTCGAAATCTATTTCGTATTTATTCGCCGCATTTTCGGCAGTCTCGGTTTTGCTCGAGATACCACGCCGTTGGATATTTGAATTGATCAATTTGAAAGTAATTCGTCGAGTATGGAAAATTCGTATTCTACAAGAGTCTTACAATTTACGAAATGTCCGATTAATGTTAAAAAATGGTTATTTCATGTTAAGATTTATGGATTATATATGTTTGCTGTTTATTATGCCCCAAAATCTCGGCTATAACTTACCAGTGCATTAACTCATCATGTCTTGTCTTCGTTAATCTCTTGCAGGTTAGACACTATAATGTGCCACGATTTAATGTTCACTAAGGGTATAGGCAATGCTCATGTTCAAAACATATTAGCTTTCGCTCGTACATGAAAATTACTCTCAACATTGTAATTTTTGTCCCGAGCCCTATTATACACCAGCGTGCAAAATAAATACCAAAATTCGATCCTCTAATTATAAACCATTTTTGTAAGCAGGTCGTCCAATTAAAATGCACACTTTTAAAAAAAGTTCATTGTTGAAAATTATTTGTCCATTGTCAGGGCTTACGAGAGAAAACACGAATTACCCGACACATTTCGCAGGACAGAAAATCATGTCGACCTCAATCAACTCATTGGTTCAGATTCATTTGATTATAACACTGTCATTATCCGCGATGATGTCGACGATAAACCGGTCTAGCGTATCTTGAATTTTGGTCGAGCGTGAAACCACTTTTTGGAATATATCGATTATAACATTTCGTCACTCGGATGCGCGCCGACACACGCACCGATACAAATTAATCTAAGAAAAAAATTCAATCAACGATCGCGCTGACAACCCTGTCATTTTTAATCAAACCCTGAATTATTCGACCGATGTTGCGCACATCTCTCAATTTGAATTGTAATTATAATTGTTTCTCGTCTCTCATCACGTGTTTTTTTATTTGCTCGCGAAAAAAAATAAAATAAAAAGATATAACGATAAACTCATTCTCGTTTGATCGCTTTTCCCAAATTAATAAATTGTTTGATTTAAAATTCAATCAAGGATATTCGTGTTATAAATTAAACGTTGAAAAATTTCATTTCACTGATTCTTTTGTGTGATATTCATTTAGTCTATTTAAATCCAATTTGAAAATGTTTTAAATAAAAGATGAATCATTTTTCGTATATACATTACGTTTAAAATTTGGAAAAAAAATAAGATTCAAATCTTCGAAGGTGTTATTTTAAATAGTGGCTATTTGGAAATGGAAAACATAAAAGGCGCGTCAGAAATATGCAACATTCGGGCCGGGCAGCTTAGTTTGCAATTTCAAAGATAACCGCTTGTGGGTTAAATCGTGAAAATCTTATCAAAACAAGTAGACCGGAATGATCGTAAACGGGAGCGATGCGCGGTTTCGTATTTTGCACACGTTCATTGTGTACATCTATAACACAGAGCGACGTTTTTCTCTCTTTCTCTTTTTTTTGTTTTTGGCGCATCATTTGTTCGAACGATCGCAGTCCGGCGGCACAATTGAAACCGTAGCACGTTCGATATCATTTTTGACATGTTATAAAGAGCGCGCTCGCTGGGTGTCACGTGACACTCATATATCCTAATACAAACCTATCCCGTTCGGTCACGCTTCTTTTCGACGTTCCTTTTTATCGCGACCCTTCGTCAATCACTGTTATCGTCGTTGTGTTATCGTTTCGCAATGTTTGCGAATATATTTCAATGGGTTCCGTGAAAAGCCAAAGCCTTTGAGTACTTTGGATTTTTATCCGCCGATTGTTTTAGTGCGCGACGCATTTTAGTAAATTGCTTTTGCGTTCCGCGACTTTGTCTCGTTCGATTTTTTTTCCCCCTGTCGCTATGCAAATGACAATATCACAAATGCCAAATTGGCTCGAATCAGCTCGCTCGCGCGTTTGCCAAGACGACTTTTTATTCGTGCCCGATCACGAAATCGTACTTTCGTGTACATTGTTTAACTTTCTTTAATTTATCCCTAGACCTGAATTTATAAAATATACCACTACGTATACACGGTGAAAACAAGTGTCTTAAATTGAGACACTTTTATAGACGTTCCACATCGTTTCAATAAAACTTTTTTCAACATATTAAAGTAAAAATTTTCTGAATTCTAGCATATAAATATCAACGATACATAAATGTGCCACAAATATAATAGGTTGAATTTTCATTTATGAATTTTCGTTTCGGTTATAGAGTATCTGTCGAAAATATTTCAGGAAATTTAATTTAGGTAATGTTACAAATTTTTCAAGAAAAATTTTAAGACAATCTGCAGTGTTTCAATAGACGTTTTTTACAGTGTATATGTATATGGCCAATTCGAAGATGGTCTGAGAAATTTCCTTTCCTAAGTTTACGTTAGGTTATTTTTATTTTATTAGTGTAAAAAGAAAAACAAAGAGAAGTGAATTTATTGAAAACTTTGCCGCGATTGTTCGAAATACCATTTAATCGCGACAAATACCGTCGGACTTGCGAGTAGCCGGCGGAATACAAACGACTTCGAGAGGCGACTTGTCGAAATAGTAAGCAGAGTAGAGAACCCACCTAGAACAACACGAAACTCATTTATATACTGCAACGCGCATGTATCTGTTATGCTGGACAAATCAGCAAGATATCCGGACGTTCCTTCGAACAATATATTCCAACAACACTTGCGTTGTTTAACCTTTAGCTTTGAAAAGAAAACGACAAATAGAAGAGAAACAATCACAAAAAGCCAGGAACAAAACTTTTCATTGCAAAAAACTTTTCAGAATGAAGATTAAACAATTATTAAATAAATATTTAATCGGTGAAATGAAATAATATTTTTAACAAAACAGACTCCTTTTTTACGAGAATTGAATTATTTTGAATAACGTATTTTAAAGATATCAATTAAAATATTAAATTGATTAGAGGTTGTAACACATTTTTAATTTAAATTCGTGATTCAGCAGACAATTATCGGCCGAAATGGAGGAATTTAGTGTAAGGGAAATTCTTTATGTTTCTGACATTCGTGAAATAGAAACGTTGGTCTGCATGTGTATTGTGCAGCTGAAATTCTACGACGAGGAAACTTTTGACGGATCGTGTAATGAGAAGATTTTCGCGAATCTCTCACACTTCTACGACGAAAATTTGTAATAGTCAGAAAACCAGTAAAAGCATATTATTTACCTTGTAGTGAAACAACGTGACGAAACAATTTTCCAGATTTGGCTCATCTTCTCTCTCTCTCTCTTTCTCTTTTTGTTCCAACATTGGTTTGGATCCCGGATTAACTTTCAATCTGAAAAACAAACACTAATATGAATAAAACATTGAAGAAAATATTTTAAAATGATTAATCTTAAAATTACATCAATCAGACGGGTTTGCAAACATATTATAATTCATTACCAAAGGCACAATATGAGAACTCAAATCACGTACTGGTACTTTTTTAATCATCAATTAATTATCGTGCTCAAATTAAATTTGTTTCATGGACGAAATTTTCATAAATTTGTTGCGCATGATGTTGAACCAATATTTACCTCCTCTTCATTCGTTTTCTGTTGAAAAAAAGCTTGTTGCAAAGTGGCGATCGATCAAAATTATTAATATAATTGAGCGATAAAGAAAACTTCGTTTAAATGCTAATATCAATTTCAAAAACGCACCACCAGGGCCTCTAAATAAAACCCCATTTGGTCCATTAATTACCGTCGATCGCTGCGCTGCCTCTCGGAGGCGGCGATCGTTGATAAATTACACTGCTTCAGCTTCCTGTTTACAGACTCATTACACAACCGAAATTTTGGCCGAGTTGTGCATATTCAAGTCAGGCCCTCTTGACGAGAGGAAAAAAAACAAACAGATGTGAAAGAAGACAAAAAGTTTGGAACAATTTTTTTTCTTAAAAAAGAAAGGTTTCCGAAATCGGTCCTTTATTATTCGTCTGTGTTAATTATCCATATGATTCTCCGGCGAGGAATATTTTACAGACGATCCTTCTGACAAGCGGGCGAACCAGTTTCCCCCCTTGGGATGATTACAACCTTTCAATGAGCGCGCGTTCGCATTTGAAATCGCCACGGAGCGCTCGCTAGTTGGATCGGCGAGTAGAGGGAAATTAATGCCTCTGCGAGGCGCGAAAAAAACGCAACAAAAAGCAGGCGAAAGAAAAGAAGGAACAGCGAAAAAAGATAAATGATCGGGGTAGCTTTGGGCGAGATACGAAAAACCTTGACATCGCAACGTTTTTCACACTGCGTTTTAACGTTGTTGCCGAGACCGAGAGACCTATTCATTCGTTTTAAGTGCTGCGTACAGTGTGTGAGAGCCGAAAAGAATCTTGAAGAAAAAAGACTCTCGATGACACGTCTTTCGTAGTTACCAACTCAAATCAACATGATCTCATGACTTGATTCGCTGACAGGTATTTGGTTTTTGATATGAGTTAACGTTATATTCGAAAGCTTTATAAATGCCGTCAAAATATTCGAGCTAAATTTTTATCGTGTTTATATGATAGTATCAGGATAAAAAAATTTATTCATTGTATTTTATTTTATGAAAAATGAATGTTTTCAAGTGAAACTATTTGGGTTTGAGAATTTTAGAGAATCAATATATTCAATGATTCATCTACATGGGTATTTTATTTGAAATGTAATATATCAGAAAAACAATCAAAAGTCATACAGTAGAAAATTTTCAGTTTTCTCTTCTTTGGTGAGATACGTATAAAATAATTGATGTTCGGACGTTTCGAATGAAAATTTGTTTTATTCACTCACAATCACTGAAAGAGTATTTTTTGTTTGGTTCTTGGTTGAAACGTGTACATGGGTCTGAGAAAAAATTCACAAATCTAGCGAGTTCACTTGATTAGGCCTTAAACTCGTGTCACATCTTATTTTTTTCAACCCAACCAATTGATTCCAATGAAATCCTGCTTGCGCTCCGAGACAAAACGAACTTACACTCGGCAGCACAATTATTTAATTCCCATTCAACAACGTCACTAATTATTCGCGGAACAATAAAAAAAAGAGTGGATCGTAAGAGCAATTAAAAATTCCTCCATACCAAATCGATCGGACTATATATATATACTCAAAATGGGTCGACGAAGGTGAAAGTACGTTAATTACTGCAACGTGATTTTGAAAAAAATTATTATATATAAATAAATATAATCAATCACTTGAGGGAATAGAACAAAAATAAAAAAAATTGGTTTGACGATGAAAAGGTGATGAACTTTCACAGATAAAAGTTTTATACCCAACGGAGATCGCGTGCAATTTTAAAACAAGGATGTATTATAAATCTAACACAAAATGACCTTAAACAAGAGATAAGATTAGCCTCTGTGTCGAGATCAGTTTGGGAGTCTTTCGACCTGGGACCAAATTTTTAATAGGAAAAAGATGATATCAAATTTTTTTTCGATAGATTGAGATAGGTCACGTGATCAAATTTGATCTATTTATTTTATTTTAGATTTAATATCTTTTTATCTAATTCGCAATAATATTAATTGATCGGTGAGAAAAAGATAATTACCGTGGCAGGCCAAGCTTTAAATCTGTGTCTGAGCGGAAAACCAAAACAATCCTTATTAATCGCCTTAGCTTGGCCTATACTGAAACAGGCAAAAGTGATTTTATACTCTCGGTTCGCCAGAGGATGTACGTCGAATCTTTGGACGCGCTCCCCAGCTCGTATAAGATATGAGTACGTACGCAGACGTTTCCTTCGAGCGTAGCAACTGTGGCTTACAAGAAACTACCAAAGCATAGAGCCATTTAAGTTTTAGTACGTGCGCGTCGAGAACCCGGGATATCCCGTTCGAGTGTGTTTTAGTTGGGAAGAAAAGAGAAGTATCGGGGGCTATAAATCCGTTGAAGTCGGGCCGCTGTCTATGTCCGACGCGGTGAGTGGAGAAAAGATTATTGGACCGTATAGTCGGGCCATGTACGAAGAAAATACTCGCCCCGGTCGGCGCGCCCGAAATAACATTTGGCCGAGAGCGCAAAGCGTGCAAGATTTTCGCGACGAAAGTCAATTTCCTGCGGGATTAGAGCGCATCTTATGCAAATTCATAGTTGAGTGCATTTCGTGGGGGGGGGGGGGGGGTTAATCGCGACCCTTATGTAGATTCGGCCAAAGTCGATTAGGGAGACATTAAACAAAACAAAAATGCAAACTTTCAGCTCAATTGAAAAGTTAATCCTGAATTTAACTCCTGATATAATATTTATGACAAATAATCAGACCTTGATATCGATAATGGAGTTTTAGAGAATGAAAACGGGAGCAATAAAATGGAGATTATGAATTTAATCGTATGAATGATAAGTGATCGAATGTTGCCGGCAGAATTCGGGAGACCAGATGATAATCATGAAATGCAAATATTACCATGAAAATTGATCCACTTATACACAACGCAATGACATTTTCTATTTGTCAAGCCGTAATGCTAAATTGAATCAAATGTTAATTTCAAATCACGAGCTACAATGGCGAGCAAATCATCCCGTTTTTGAATTCACCACAAACGTGATTAATTATTCAGAATCACGGAAAAATTTGTCGTTATTTTTTACACAGGGAGGACAAACCTAAAACGCTTTTGACAAGTGAAATGTCTTAAACTAATTAAAAAGAGGTGCTTGCAACCCGTGTAATTTTTATCTCTAACATTTCTTTAAATCCACCGCCGTGCTTTATTTAAATTCAAATCGGCCGGGGGTTGCATTTGAATTTAACTTGATTACAGGGGACGTGGCCTGGGCTGTGGAGAGAGCCGAGCGTTAACTAGCGACGCGCCGAAAAAAAAGGTGCACGCGAAAGAAGAGTCGTCGAACAATTGGCCGGAATCGAATGAACCTCCTTATGTGGATAAAAACGCATGGATCAATGATCAGACGAATTAACATAGATATTGGAGCTCGGACCAATTGTTCGGGTTTTGATCGGCACTCTCCTAATTTTTGCCGGCTTTTCTTTGCGCGTCTTTTCCATTCCGAGCCGTTTCGTAAATCAAACTCCGGGGCAGCGCTGCAACGGCTCATTTGCATTTT
Organism: Trissolcus basalis; assembly: GCA_025266255.1. Taxonomy (NCBI): domain Eukaryota; kingdom Metazoa; phylum Arthropoda; class Insecta; order Hymenoptera; family Scelionidae; genus Trissolcus; species Trissolcus basalis. Next base: position 6,367 of record JAAMPD010001755.1, on the reverse strand, counting down.
GAAAGGTAATTAGGATACAAAACGTCGGGCAAATGCAAACGCCCGGGCCGTAATGCGCCTTCGTGTAAATTCGATTGCACGCCCCGCTGCTATCGCGCATAATAAAACTATAGCTCCTACTGTTATTGCTCAAAAGGTTTCAACGCGATTCTATTAATCAACAATTAAACGTACGGTTTTGGTGCTTTGAGCCTCGCGCGAATCGCCACTCCATTCAACCCGCCACGACTCAACTGTCTGCGAAAACCTATATATTTTTCGCGCATTTTCCCTCGACATGAAAATTTGCGTTATCCCCTTTGAACTCTCGAAACTCTCGCTTTAATTGACGCCCTGCTCGCCTTTCTTATTAATCTGATTTGCTCGGTTTTAAAATTCGATTTTCACCTTCAACTCCTTTTCCGAAAGTTAATTCATACCATATAGTTGCATTTTATAAATCACATTATAGAATTCATTTTCTCCTGAAATGGTGATTGATCAGTGATTATGTGTGGTTGACTAATGTTCAATAAATAGAACAAAGTGGCTCATTTGTTCAGTTGTGACATTATGCTTAGAAATTTTTTTTTCACAGTTCAATCACAGTTCCATCAGAAAATGAGATTACTTATTTTAAGAACGGAGCAATATCGATATAAATTTTCAATGGGTAAAAATAATAAATTCTATGAAAAATGTATTTATGTGTTTTACTAGATTTTTATCAGTTCTCTATTTTTTTTATTTTTTTTTTTTTTTTATTTTCTCTATTTTACTTTGTTTTCAAAATGTCGTCAATTAAACTTCACTACAGTTTTTTTAATTTCAATCATTACGTCTCTTCAAATCAATAAATTTTAAATATCTTTTAAAACACAACATTTTTTTTCGATATTTTTTTTTCAATTTCAGATTCTATTTCTAGAAAATACGCACTTTTCATATAGCAAGAAAAAAGAAACAATTTCTGTTTTTTTTTCTCTCTATAACAGATGGTTGTGTGTTAATTTACAAAAGTCTCAAGATGTGTGAGAGATCTTGTAACTAAACCATAACAAAAGGAACGAGTTCAGGCTGATTGGATCGGCTTGCAAAAGCGCCAACGAATAACGCAGTCTGGCTGCGTCCCGTGGTATTCGTATTTCATTCCCGCAACGAGCGTACGTCGTCCGTTACAAAGTCGCGTAACTATGGCGACGAAAAAATGCACCCCCGATGCAATTTACAAACTTTGTTTAATGCGACGCGTTCGGCAACTTAAATGACATAATTCTTCTCTGTCATTCATTAGCTTGTCGATTTTTTGTTTTGCAAATGTTGCTAGCAAACTTTTTGTACCTCATTGAAAGCCAAAATTTTCACGAGAACGATATTCCTGTCCGGGAAAATATATTTGAGTTAAAACGCACACCCATCTGTTCGAACCGGGGCTGAAATTTATCGTACCATAATTATCGACACATTGAAGATTCAGAGGAAAAATGACAATAAGTTCATTAGATCTGAGCGTAACGAAAATTTAGCGACACAACGTTCGATGATAAACTCATTATTTGATAATGACTAGCCGGTATCATAGGTATAAGCTATCACTGCAACTACCATATGGTCGTACAATATATATCTTCAATAAATTTCGTACTTTCAATAACTCCCGCGATAAAGCATCGGCGGGGATGTACGACCCCACTGCCTCTTGATTAAGTAGTTAAAACGTTCGCTACGGCTGTAAGAATTTATGCAAACATCGCGCTGCGCTGAAAGTAATTTCAAGTACCCTTTTAACAATAATACGCGCGGGGTTAGACGAACTCGCCAGCACCACAAGTGAATCCCTAACACTAAGTTTTCGTAATTGCATTCATAAGCGTTCACTGATTAAATTATCCCTGCAACTATAATTTAATTATCTAAAGTAATTAATATATACTCGTATTGATATATGAATAATCCCGTTAATTATCAAACGGGTGTAAAAATAATTCACGAAATATCTGATGTACGACCGAGCGAGCCACCTCTGTTCCTGTTTCTCTCCATCGTTAATATTGTATTCCCCCATTTAAATATTAATTATCAAATTATCGTCAAGCTTCACGGTGATTTAATCCGGGCTTCACGGAGTATTAAATTTTAATCCATGATATTGTCATTTTGATAAAAGTGCGCGACAAAAATGCCTGACGTCAACCATCAACTGGTGTTACAAACGTTTACACGGTGTAATTGAAATGTGCGGTCGACTGACAAATCATTTTATCACGATCAAACATTTTTTACAATTTTTAAATTTTCGACTTTGGTAAAAATGATATATTGACCATGAATTTCTGATAAAACGATCGTATAATATTTTCCAACGTATCGTATCTTGAATGATGAACATGAAGTTGACAGAAATTTGTTGCAGAGTTCCCAGTAGATGATTCGGTGCAGATAATTCCCTATAGCAGGGCGAACGATGAAAGTTTGCTTAGTGCTAACAAATATGAGGAGGATTATCCTGTAAAAAATTGAAGCTTTTGCCTTGTTGTTATTTTAACAGCAGACGCAGCAGAATATTAGTTACGAGAAAATAAGTTACGATCTGTATAATTGTCATACTTTGTATTGCGTCTGCTGCTAAAACGACAACAATGAAAGTGTTTGAATTGTCACTGAATGATCCTTACCATATTTTCTAGGATTATGCAAAATCATATCGTTGACTTTCTATAGGAAATATGTCGATTGTTTGGCAAAATTTGCTGCAAAATTTCATTCTTATATATCTTAGTATTATTTAATGACTTTTCAAAAAAAATTATCATAAATTTATTTTAAAAAGTATATCTCACTGCCATGACGAAAATAAATATAAAGATTATTTTATTCAGTAAATTGTGAATGAATAATATTTGTAAATTGAAAATTATGAATATATCTTCACCACTTTCTTCAGAATTTCAGGAACAAATTTTTTTATTGAATTGAACATGACGTATTGTAAACAGCAGGTCATCCGAACATTTTTTTTCTTCGAGCTTTAAAACAGCGGGAGTAATTAATTAATATACATTGAAAACCCAGTATCAAAGAATTTTCTTTCCATTCACAATACAAGTTCGCAATGAACTATAAAAAACACATCAAAAATTTAATTTTTCAACAAAGTATCAGCGTTTAAAAAAATACTTCATGCAAATTTCAACGATAAAAAAATATTTTCTTTGACTATTGGCTGCTATTTAAATGCACGTCGGTTTATTCAAACGGCTCTATTTTTGTTATTGTTTGGAATATCGATGGAATATTTATATTTATATCCTCAGGTAGTTGAACTATTGATTTCACAAATGAAAAAATAATTTTTTTTTTCATTTTAATTCTTTTTTTTAACTTATATTCCGTTTTGTTTTTTCATTCCAATCGTCAGTATTTTTTTCACTTTTGGTCGAATTAAAAATTGACGTCATGATCCTGCTTGAAAAGGCCATCAGACTAAATCCAGGATCGCCATCGAATCAACAAACTCTTGCGATACGATACGATGGCAAAGTTGGAAGGGTTATACTCGTTCTGGACAAATCGAAAGGTTATTTGCCTAATTTTGTCGCAGGCACTCGCCTGTGCTGGCACACTCGAGCAATTTCGTACGGATTGCGGAAGTTGGGGCTGCTCGATTCTTTCTAGCCATTTTTTATTCGCTGAGTGTGCCGAGGTGATATCGCTATTGGTCCCTGTGGCGCCGTTAAATCTTCAGAGGAGGACCGTTCCCCGGGGACCTGTGTGTCCCGGACGAGCCGGAAGTCGCATGATTGCCGTCGCGGTATGCGAGCAGTTTCATCCTTCGACTTGTGCCAACTCGGGGTCGCGGGGGAGAGGCACCGAAACAAAGTTGGACAATGTTTATCGAGCCTCGACTTAAATCCATCGGTCCAGGAAACACGTAAAGCCAAGCACGAGGTGCGGATGGAAAATTTGCATGCCGAATCGATATATGAGCCCGGCTCTGTATCCCTCTTCTTTTTCCGCACGCCCGGCCTACACCCACACAGTCGTGTCCGGGCTCCGCTTTGGCGCCCACAAAGATCTACGCGGTCACTCCGGGATATCCGGGTTCATTCGCATCCCCGACCATTACCATCGCGCCGTCTCTCTTCTCTGCTGAAAATAATTCACCGGTCGCGTATTAGTGAGCGGCTAAAAAGAGCCGCGCCGATTCTTTCGGATACACCGGCGAAAAGGCCATTCGCTGACATTTTTTACATTTTATGTGACAGCCGAACAATCCCGAAGATTAACGAAAGCTTTTGCCTCCTCGCCCTACCAACTTTTCCTCTTTCGAGTCAGTGCACAAAGTTTTTTTCTTTTTTTTTTTTTTTTTTTCACCTTCGATAATAATTGTCCCGGGTGGAAAAAACTTCTATAGCCCACCGAAAGCCTAAACTCCAACAGTTTGCGGTTGCGGATTCCGTCCAGGCTTGCGACCTAAATTTTATGCGAATGATAGATATTCGAGTGCACCAGAAGTTCAGAGTTTATTTCGTAATTCTCATGATAGAAATAAAAGAGACAAAAAGTTTCTTCTCAAAACGAATATTTGTCATTACTGTGGCGCCGTCTAGGATAGAATGACCAGCGCCACCTACCGTCAGAAGAAACCATCTTTGTTTGATTTGTTCAACTTCTGCTTCGAATTTTGAGTTTGCAAATCTTCTTTTGAGTCCATGACCTGAATTTCAAAAAGGAATGATGGATTTTCATTCTAGACATCTGAGGATGAACGACGAAATACAGGTTGTTTGTATAACAAAGTATGAAATAGGTAGATTATAGAAAACGGGTGTACATAACCGTCAAGTGGGAGGGCGGATTTCCAGGGTAAAAAAATATGAAGGGGAGTATGCACAGGGAGCAAAAAAACAATCATCCATCATGATTCATTAATACCGTCAGCGTTATGCTCGAGGAGCAATGAAATGTGGCGTAAAATAAAGGCGAATTGAAAAATGGTAAGTTTTATTTACTATATTTGCGTATAATATCACTACACTTTTATCGGGCATACGATTTTGGGTCATAAATTGTGAACTGTCAGGGCCGGGGGGAAAAGTTATTACTCGATTGCTTTCGACAATTCGCTGTGTGTTGTTTCGTTTGAAACTTCAACAAATTTTATCAGTTCATCCTTAACGCGCATCAAACAGTATGACATGCAATTCAATTCGTAAATTTACATTGCTCGTGGGTGCAAGTCAAAATTTTTCCACGCATCAGGTCTATTTTTGCATAAACGTCCCAATAAATATGTTCGTCCAGCTGTTTATAATATTTTATCTGTTTTTTACTCTCTAAATATATCATCCCTGTTTGAAATAAACATTGAAATGAAATTCGTAGTTACTCCAGTGTAACAAAACTTACGAGATTCTAAAACGTTAAAAACATAATTCTCAGAGAGAGTTCACTGTTTCCGAGACGATTATTACGTTTACCACTTTGGACCTCAAGGAAGCAATATCTTAGACGTTTGTCAAACACGTCGGTCGACATTTCCGAGATATCCCGAGGATGCGAAAAGATCTCTGCTTTGAACTGTGCTGGCCGTGGTGAATGAAATTCTTCAGCTCTTATAATAGTTCCTGGACTGGCGTACATAACACGATCTTGTTTACGCCCAAACTTGAGTTTCTCCATTTTGTCTGTTTCAACCATGAATTTGCCGTCGGTGATCATTAATTGCAACTGCCATATGACTGAAAATTTTCTAATTTATCTAAAATGTTGATGCTCTCTAACTAGGTGGGATAAGAGATAGAGAGAAAAAAATGATAACTCGATGCACTGCGATGACTTCGTACTTAGCGACGGTGCACATTGTTCGGCTCGCGTCAATTTTCCGTTGTCAATGACATAATAAATGCGCAAAGTGCGCGCAAGTTTCGATGCACCGGTTGCCACGAGCAACAATATAATGTCTCTCAAGTTTCAGAGCCGCGTATCGTCAGTCATTTGCAGACGAACTGTCGCTAGATTCGACGTGGCGTTAAATGCAGCGCTGATATTATCGAAAATGTTCCCCGCGACACGATCAAGAGGTATTTATATCATTTCAACAATTCGTCGAATTGATAAAGATGATAATTTGTTCAAAAGTTCCGTAAGAACATGAATTAGGGCTTTAATAAAATGTTATTTTAAATATCATCATTTTTAGTAAGTTTGTTGCTGTGTTATATAGCCTTAATTATGCATTTTGAACAAAACAAAATAATAAACATTCAATTTTATGCAAAATTAATTACAAGCTTACAAGCTGAGATTTTTCTAAAGCAATTTTTCATTGTCAGAAAATTATATTGACTGAACCGCCAGGCAGAAATTACAGTCGTAACGACGTTGG
>JAAMPD010001754.1:0-20748 GCA_025266255.1 Trissolcus basalis | reverse complement strand
TGTATGGACAATATACTAATTTTACAATATACAATATACAATTTTATTGATAAGTTTAATAATTCATATAATATGTTTTTCTTGCGTGTATACCCTAGTAAAAAAGATCATATATTGTCGGTTGCATATCAAAAGCAAATGTGCGCTTTTGAAGAAGAAATCGGGTCGATTTGCGCTTTTGAAAATCACTGATATTGTCCATATACAACATATATTGACAATATATTATTTCTAAAATCATTTATTGACCATATATTATCAATATATTGACAATAGATTGACCATACATAGATAATGTATTGATTGTTTCTAAAAATTGCTAATATATTACCGATATATGGTTGATGTATAAAAATATTTAAAACTAAAACAACATCATACATTGTCATATATTACTATCAATATACCGACCATATACCGACCATATATTTCAACTTGCTGATAATAGAGATAAGAATTTATTGTTTCAATTAATCTCTGAATAACATTGAACGTTCTTAACTCAATGTTTAGAATCAACCATTTCTGATCGTACAAAAATTGAAATCAATAAAAATAATGCAAAAGTAGAACCCTGATAAACACCACAACTTTATGTTCCACTCTCAGTATAATTTCTACGACTCTGAAATTTCAATTGCCATTTTGCCTTAATTGTTTAGAATCATTTTATTATCCTAAACTCGACATAATTCAAACTTATTAATTAGATGCCACTTTAATTAAATACCATTTTAATTGCATAAAATTTTAATTAGATACAATTCGAATTAAATGCTTGATCTAATCAAATATTGTTTCTAATTGGGGATCAAATTTTCCAACATTTGATAATTCTCGCGCTTGCTTGAGTTTGAAATGTACAAAAATTTGAATGAAATTATTGCAACAAAAAAAAAATAATAATAATAAAATAGAATAGTAAAAAAAGAGAACCAAAAACAAAATAAGTGTAAGGTGAAGTTTGAGTACAATGCGAAAAGCCAAAGTAATTATAAAGTGGATAATAAAACGTCAGTGGCAGATTGCTCCGCGAGACGCGGTTGATTTATTATTTAAATCGAGCTCGGTTTGGGTGATTTAAAATGATTGTTGTGTTTAATTGCAGTTCCACGTTGGGTTCCGCGACGAATCAGGTTTACCAGGCGTTAGCGCAGCTGTTGAAACTTTGCGATGATGTACTGCTGCACGGAGATCAGTCATCGGCTTTGGACACCGAGAATGTCACTTACGTTGTTGGTCTGGTCGAAGATGCCGTTAAAAATCTCGTCACCCTTGCTCAAGAAAAGATCTCTAACAGACAGAAACCTGTAGCTGCGTCTAACAATAGGTACATACTTCAATTTCGTTCGAATCTTCATAATCCAATTTTTTCCAATCGTTATTAATATAATGAACAAATCAAAATAATCATATGTAAATTTAATTCTGTATATATGAATTGAATTGAATGTTGAATTATAAATGTAATAAAAGATGGATTAAATTATTGAACTTTCTGTTCTAAATTAAATTTTGATTATTCGGATTTAATTAATGCAATGAATTGGAATATTTTAATAATCGAGTTTGTTATGTGAGTGAAAGATTAACTTACTTTTTTGTTCTTTATTTTCAGGTCATCTGGATACAACAATTCGGAGTTGACACCACAAAGAAATTCGTTACCTGACATTCCTCTTACACCCCGGGAGAGACAAATTTTGGAGCAAACAGCCACAGCGAGTAGTTTGGTTCGAAGTTCTCATAGCTCAGAATCGATTCTGAGGGATTCTAGTCCGCCACCGAAACCACCTCTCCCTGACAGGTTCGATTCTTATTTCATAAATCATAAATGAAGGAAGTCATCTCTCACCTTTTTTATATACCTCTTTTCAAACTCTATCTGAACTTTGAAAACTGTATTGTAACTTGTATAATTTTTTAGTACCTTTTTTGTTATGAAATTTTATGATTGGTATTATTTTTTGTTATAATATTGTATGTTTGTTTGTTTAGAACAATATGTGTATCCGAGGAGAACAGCTCGTCAGAAACACCGCCCCCGTTGCCACCAAAACGACGGACGCGAACGCAGCAGCTGCTTGACGAACCCGAAGGATTGCTTGTAACGAACTTTGACAGAGTTTCGTTACGGAGTCGATCTCCAGAGGACTCGTCCTCGCTCCTCAGTGCCTCCGCTGGTAGTTTGGACTCTGCGCTGAATCACTCGAGGGACGAGGACGAGATCAGAGCTATCATGGGACCAAACGATGAATCACTCAATGATAACATAGATCTGAGTCTGATCGCTACCATGAAAGGCAAGGTTTCAATATCTTAAAAAGTCAAATGTCCTGTTCATAAAAAAGTCAAACTCGTTAGATGAATCGAGCTTTTGAATCAATTTTCATTTGAGGACTTGAATTAATTGTCGTTTGAGTAATGATTCAATGACAAAATTGAAGCAGCAAAAAGAGGTTTTGTTGTAGAAACAAAAAAGGGTTTGTTAGTAACTAAACAGTACAAGTATTATCGCGCGAAAAATTGGCAAGCCCACAAGAAAGCAGATGGCCTGCAGCTTAATCATCGGCTAAGCCACAATGCGGGCTTTGTTCGATGAAGCGGTTGATTTGTTCGGAGAATTTGTGAATTGCGAGTAAAAAAAATCTTTTTTTTTCTTCTTCTTTACTTTTTCCAAGTGAAACAGAAGGATGCCTTTTAATTCAGCTGATGACAATTGCAAATGAAATTACAATGTCAAAGGTCGGGGCTGATGAATAATCGGTTGAATTTGTTTTATGATTTTAGGTATGCAGATCAACGGAAACTCTCAGTGCAGCTGTTGGGACGGGTCTGAGACAAGTTTGCCGAGCACCATGCTGGGTCACCAAACTTCGCAGGAGATGCTGAATCCCTTTACCGGTGAGAGCGCTTGGACCGTTTCACAATTAATCAAACCCCCGAGAGCGGCGAAGAAAAATAACGAGACGAACTTTTCGTCGTGGCGGTAAAGTGAAAACGCGCATCAAAGTGCCGCCGCGCAATATGAATTCTATTTCGGGGCATCCCCGTAAAAACATTTGTACCTCGCGCAAGAACGATGACATCCCTCGTCGTTATTACCAAGACACCGACACGTTTCATTGACAAAGCGCCTGAGATTTTTGTCGACGATTTGCCAGACGTTTTTATGGCCGTCAGAAAAATCTTCATTGCCCAAGGCTCAAAATAACCGACATCAAAACTAAAATGCCAACCAAGTATTTTGCACTGATAGAAATTTTAACTTGGCAATTTCGTTCTTTTTTATTGCTCCTTGTTTTTTTAGTTGTGGAATTCAGTTTGGTTTTCATTAGTCCCTTTTTGTCAACATTCCGTTAAGGTGGAACAAAGTAGAAGAACATATTTTTTGTAACTTTTAATTCTAAATCTACCAATACAAAAACGTCCAAGTACATATGGTTCAATTTTAAACAAATTCTGATTGTTTTTTGTAATGTCTGCAATTATGTAATGTAATTAATTATCATTTAAAAAACAGTTTTGACTGTACTACATGTCTCATCTTCAGTTCTCAGATTGTAACCAAATTCAAAAGTAAAAAATTGAAAAATGAATATCGAATTCATATTTAAAAGAATAAAAATGATATAAAACGTTTTTTCTTGAGACCCCGCAAAATATCCTACCTTAACAAGTTTTGTAATTTAATTCAATATAAAAAAAACAATTATTAATTTATCTGAATAATATTCTGTTTTAGGTTTGGAGACAAAGATGGAACGGTTATCAACACAGACGCAGGAATCAGGATTCATGTCGATGCACTCGCAAAGGAGTTCCTCGCAGAGCTACACAACGACTTCGACGTCTAAGCGATCGTCGCAGCAGAGCAGCGTGAGCTACAACAGTCAGTCGTTCAGCTCGCAGCAGCAGTCGTTCTCTCAACAGAAGCTGTCAAACGAGAACAACGGCATTTTCAAGCAGAAAGTCTTAACGAGTACGAAAACCACCACCACGAACGTCACATCGACCGGGGACGCGACGTTGCTAGAGAAATTGGTACACAAAAAAAGCTACAATCCCCTTTAATATCCACCTTGCATCATACAACAAAATTAAAGAGGAAAAAAATTGTATAATTCCGGATTACATGAAAGCTCCTGTTTACATTTCTATTACGTTTTATTTTCCACTCGGCTGATTTTCAAGCTCTTATTTTGTTCCGACATTCAATTTAAGATTTCAAATTGACTGACTCACGCAATTGAGTCCGGTTGCAGATTCTCTTTAATATGGATATTTTTTCAGGGATTCGAGGGGATTACGATGGATACAAACGGAGAACCGCCAGCTTTGCCGGAAAAGCGTTCGCGGCGGAGGAAAGAGAGACAGCCGTCGCAATATGACAATGTTCCAGAAAACGAGCATTTATCGACGTGTAATTTGCATACCAGCAACGGCGACACCGTCGATTCCAATAGACCGCCGCCCCTGCCCCTCAAAAAAAGACACAGTACGTTTTCTTTCGCAACCGTCTGGTTTTGGCTTTCTCGTGTTTGTTTGAACGGAGGACGAACAATTTTTTGATCAGAAGCCGCTTAAGTTGAAACTCGGCCCGTTTTATATAACGATCGAGATTTTTTGCTGACGCTTTTTTATTGTGACTTTTGAGTTGGTCCCAAAGTTGAAATTGTAAAAGCTTTGCTTTTTTTGTTTTGTTTTTTTTTTTTGTTTTGAAAAATTGATATCCGCGCGGAGTAACGATGATGATTTGTTTTAACAACTTGCGTATTAATGTCGATGAGAAACTGATACCATGTTTTGTATCCCCAGTGTTCCAATCCGTGGCATATTCCGGTAAGTGGGAACCCGCCCACACAGACCAACTGACCTCAGCGCACACTTTTTATGATCAATCGCATTTCATGGATATGTGTTCTTTTGTTTCACTTTTTCACGTCAATGTTTTAAGCATGCATTCACATCAGCTGCTGTGTTTTCTTTTACTCTTGGCAGTTACCAATAGTTCGTCGCATCCAGAGCTTTAGAACATAAAAAAAAAAAAAAAAAAAAATTAAGAACATTTCAACACAATCATAACTCGTTTTAACNGTTTTGATATGATTAATTTTCTTAAACCAATTGCTACTTTTAGGTTTTAAGGCGCTTCATCGTTGCTTAATCGTTTTGATCATCTCATAACAAAGATATAATTATATGTTTTTTAAAAAATCAATGAAAATTTTCGTTACAATATTAACTCTTAATTGGCAAATAATTCTCGTCATGAAATTTAAAACCGTCGAACATACAAATCTGAATGATAAATTGTTCCTAATGCAGCTTGATGAGATGTACGAAAGAAAGCGACGGGATCCATGTGGGAGCTTCATTACTTTCTTAATGGAATTGACCCTCTTAGATACTTAGAGATGTTGGGCTTAGAGTTAATTTATGAACAAATGCTCACGTTCGACTTGAGACTTGGTTTACATTGTTTCGGCGCTGGGAACGTGCGACCTCGGCAGATTTCGGACCGGTGTTGAATTTCACGACGCTTACACATACCATCGCTTACATAAACAATTGTCATTGCAAAAAAAAAGGAAAAAAAAGCAGAGCAAGAATGCTTTTTGTGTTGTTTCATAAACGCTCTAGTGAGTTACATCATTTTGCTTCGCTCAGACTTACCAGTCGATAATCAGATTGTGTTACAGTGATTAAGAAGATCATAGACCTTTCACCTTGTGACGTTCGCCTGGTTTGACATGTCATATCATTTTTTCAGTCATGGCTTACATGGAGATGTTTGGCAACTGTTCGCACAGCAATAACGATTTCATCTCGGGACTCGGGGCGAGGCACTCGATGGCAGCTTACAATTCCATGCAGACGGAGTGGCAGCACAATGACATGGCCCTTACCACTACGCAATCTTGTTCCTTCATGACTCACACGATGACAAGTCTACATGACAATTCGAGGTATGAAAAATTGCAAAGTGCAAATTAAGATGTCAAATAAAATGTACAAATATTTTGTCAAAGGTCGATGGTTGAATTGAATATTTTGGTTTTCAGTTTGTCCCTGTCGATGAACCCGATGATCAAAGAATTTGCAGAGACCTCGGGAACGCCCCCTGCATTGCCACCGAAAAAATCCAAATCCTCAAAACTGAACGCAACACCTCCACCGGTTTCACCCAGACTACCTGTGGTCGTTCCAACAATCAAATCTGCAGATCCCATCGTCACTTCAACTCCTGTAAAACATGAGAAACCAGCGATAGACGTCGAGAAAAGAGATCTGTCACCTGTAAGAAACTGTCAAAATTAAATGAACAAAAATCCTAAAATTATACATCGCAACTATTTATTATGTTATATAAATAGCTGTATATTATTTTTTTTACTGGGTTCATCTGAATATAAAATGTGAGACAAACGAAATCACGAGAACTGATTAATTTTTTGTTGTATAATTTCAGAGCAACGCTGACACAGAAGCAGCACTGAGGCTATCGAGCACAACGTTATCGAATGTTTCGGCGGATGAAAATTCATTGGAACTGAGAGACGTGGAGCAGGAAGAAGGCATTTTGGACGAACTGGATATTAGTAAATACTTGGTGTTTAAGAAACCAGAGGAAGACGGTCCGGACATCAGAGGCGGCCAACCAGACGCCCTGCTCATTCACGCGACCAAAGCCAACAAGCACGGTTCGTCTTACTGTTAGTTCGAGTGACTGTGGAACCTTTGGTTTTCATCCTTTTTTCATATCGTGTTGGAAGCTAACCTGAATTGTTTCCCCCTTTGTTTTTGTTCTTTTTTTTCGTTCAATCCGATGCATGTACAGAGTTTTTCGTGATTGATTTTTTTTGCGCAATACTGCAAATTGATTTTTGATTTGATGCACTTTTCATGTTCCAAGTTTAAAAGCGCGTTTAACGTTATCTTCATAACAAGTATTTGGCGTAACTGTGATTGAATTAATTTATTTATAATTACTCGATACCGTGTCCGTTAATTGAATTAAACTTTTTTTTTTACTTTGACGAATCGCATGTTTTGTTTTGTCACGGCATGGACAAAGATTTCGTTCCCTTTTGTCTCAATTAAATTTGTTATATACGACTTTTTTCAATACCTCTTGATGTTGAAATCATACGATTGTTATATTATACGATGAACAAATTTTTTGTGCTATGTACATGCTAACAGACGAGAAAGAATCAGGTTTGCGTTTTGCTACACGTTTTATTCAACTGTGGACGAACAATGGGCGCGTTATGAAACATCTTATTATTTCGTTTTAGATTTCCTGTATCAGGAGGCGTTTTTGACAACGTACAGAACTTTTATGTCGCCGTTGGAGTTGATCAAAAAATTAAATCGACGTCATCAGCGGTTCTCTTGTTCCGTCGACGTTGTCAAACAACGAGCCGCTCGGGAGGCCTTTTCTCTTTTGGTCCGGGTTGTTAGTGATTTGACGTAAGTTCAGTCAGACCAACTTCAAATTAATCGCAACTCAAAATAATTAATTTACAAAAGGAATCGATTCAAATTTTAGGAATAAAATTTTTATTGTTTAGGATATCAGATTTGGACGACGTTCTTTTGCAAACGTTGATGGAATTCGTTCAGCAACTAGTTATTAACGGCGACCTCACGATGGCCAAGGCACTAAGGGTAAAAATTCTTGAAAAACACGCGGCAAAGCAACTGCAAACGGTGCAGCCAGTGCTTTCATCTCTGAGTGTATCAACGAAACAGTCGTCGTTGCTCGACTTCAAGAGCGAGCAGATTGCTGAACAGATGACACTGCTGGACGCCGAGTTGTTTATGAAAATTGAGATCCCCGAGGTGCTGATCTGGGCCCAGGAGCAAAACGAGGAGCGCAGTCCGAATCTGACCAGGTTCACTGAGCACTTCAACAAGATGTCGTACTGGGCGCGGTCAAGAATCCTCGAGCACCGAATGGAAAACGAGGCGAAAGACCGCGAGAAATATGTCGTCAAGTTCATCAAGATAATGAAACACTTGAGGAAGATCAACAATTTCAACAGCTATCTCGCGCTGCTCTCGGCGCTTGATAGCGCGCCCATAAGGAGGCTCGAATGGCAGAAGCACATCACGGAAGGCCTCAAGGAATATTGCGCCCTCATTGACAGCTCGAGCAGTTTTCGAGCTTATAGGAACGCTCTTGCAGAAACTCAACCGCCTTGTATACCATACATGTGGGTACATTTTATAATTTATAATTTTATTATTTCTTACATGAATATAATTTAATTTAGAAAATAATTCCGAACGAAGAAAAAAAGAATCAAGAAACATGGATTTGAAAAATCCATTGGATTGTATAAAATTCTCAAATTTCATAAAAATGAAAGTACCATATTTCGTTAAAATTAAAATGTAAAGACTTGAATTTTATCAAAACGTGATTTTTCCTGCTGCTTGAGGGCACATTATGTCCTTATTTATAAAATTAAATTTCGGTTATAATAAATAAAGAAATTATGACACTTTCTACATACCCTCAAATAATTCAAAATTCATTTTTCAAAATGATTTGCACCTATAAAAAGGATGTACTTATTGTGAATTTTTTAACGTTCTTTTCATCGCAACTATTGAATTTCTTTTTTTTCTCTCTCTCTTTTTTCAGAGGATTGGTACTACAAGACTTGACGTTTGTGCACATTGGAAATAGCGACCTTTTACCTGACGGTACAATCAATTTTTCAAAACGTTGGCAACAATACAACATTGTTGAAAACATGAAGAGATTTAAAAACGGGTAAGGAAATTAGTATTCCACATAAATATTGTTTCGACAAGTTTCTTTTCACAAAGACTATCTAATTGACCCGTTTTGTTTCAGGACGTACAATTTTAAAAAGAACGAACGTATCATTACGTTTTTCAATAACTTCAGTGATTTTCTTTGCGAGGAGGCAATGTGGCAAATCTCCGAGAGTATAAAACCGCGAGTTGGGAGAAAGCAGCAACTGCAGAATTGAGAACTCGAATAGGTTCGGTTTTCTGAAGAAGCTTGTTTGAGAAACGATCAAATTGCAAGCTGTTTTTCGGTTCTGAGATTATCATTGTCAAAAAAGGTAAAATCAAAAGTTATTTAAAGCAGTTGAAAAAGTAGACAGTTAAAACTCAAATCAAAAAATAGTTGATTTAGGAAAATAAAAACAAAGGGGAAGGAAACCTGAGAACAATCTAAGATACTCGAACTCGTAGTCTGCTTCTTAAAATGCTAATTTTAGAAAAAAAAAAAAAAAAAAAACAAGTGTAGCCATGTGAACAAATCCGAGATAGGTATTAATGTACGATTTATCGTTTCATTTTGTCGAACGACGTGTAATAAGAAAAAAACAAAACAAAAAACATAAGAATTATTATAAGCAAATATGATTTCGAAAAGGTCATGAGATTTACGAGTTCTTCAAAAAGCAAAGAAAAGAAAACAAAAAAAAAACGCTCTTGCCATTCATATGTTTTGCCTCAAACTTTTGTACTGCCATCGCCAAACACCATGTTACAGAACGAACGTGCGTGATAAATCGTTCAATGGGATTTTTCATATCCGAAACCAATTACCGACAGCTGACCAGATCAGAACAAACAATACAAATAATTTTTGAACAATTCGTACAAATCTCGCTAGCTTGTACAAGTCATATCTGAATTTGTTGATATCGTTTAATTTGAAATGAAACATTGACATGAATTCAGGTAGAGATGAGGTTGTGAAGATAGATAGATCCGCCGTCTAGTTTTGTGTAAGTAGAAGTATTTCAATGATCAACAGAGCAAGATCGTTCGAGGAACCGAAATTTACTGGAAGCTGTTGATTGTACAAGGGAGAACACCAATTACGTTGATTAGGTTGATGTAGAGCCTTGGAGTCTTTGCGTCGACTCGTTTCGACCCAGCCCCATGCGTTACAACTGTTTTATATGAATTCTCTAGTGACAGTTTTAGTTTGGCAGCGTTGAATTCGAACCTTTTCTCATTTCTCTCTTTTCCCCGATACGAACGTTTGCTGAAAATTGACGCTGAACGAATGCATTTCTAGGCTTATGCAACACGAAAAAAAGACTAATCTAACCAACGAACAATTAATTAACCGTGCGAGAGAGAGAGTTAGAGTTTGGCTTGTAAAACAGATTCACGAAATGTCTATCCTGTAATTGTTTTCAGGCCTAATAGTCAATGTCAAATAGCTCACCGATTAATTTGTCCAATTGAAGTTTGTCGTTGGAACGCGTTAAATCTGGCTGTGCAATTAAGCGAACGAGTGCGAGCACACTTGGTCCCACCCCCACCACACCTTTTTTCCTCGCGCCATTCAAATTTTATGTTGTGACTTGAACGTCAAATTCAAACACACTGATGTCCCCTTTTTTAATTTCACTTTATCAATCACACCTTTAAATTCTTCACTTTGAAATATTAAGTTCACAAACATTGTGCCATCAGCAAAACACCAAAGCGGGCTTTCAGAATTGTGTTTGAATACAGATACTTTCTTTTTTCTTTATCAATCTTGTAATAACTTTTGGTGCATGTGAAAAAGGACGAAAATAATGTTGAATTGCGTTTCGCCAAGGGCCTAAGTAAGCTTAAGAGATCTGTAACTAAATGTATTTTCTACTGTTTTATCAGTGTAGCGAAATTTGTCAGTCACGTTCTTGTGAATTTCAAATGCATTTTGACATCTCAGGATTATATTTTACGATGATTTGCACAAACGTGTGTATTTATCAGATCATGCAATTGGGAGTGAGATTCGTTCGACTGAATTGAAAGAAAACAAATCAAGATCGTCTCTTTGATGTGATTCTTTATCATTGTATTATATCTCATCGATTGTCTCATCAATCATGTACGAATGGCTAAGTGAAATAATTGAATCAGATTCAAGTATTCTAGATTTAACGCTAGGTAATGTTTACCGACCGATTATATATTTAAGGTGCATTTTGCGGTTCCTTACGAAGCGCACCGTAGCACGTACACGTAGCGGCCATTCATTTTTAATGAAATTCATGTGTATATATATTAATTAATTGTATCCTTTTATCGCGTAGGCAGATTTTAATTTATTCAGTGTGTACAGTTAGATGATAGATGGTAATGTACTTTGTCAATTATTCCGAAGATTTTTTCTTAGCCCACTCCCGATATAGAACTTTTTTCGCCAGTACTTACAGATCTGCAAACAAAAAAAATTTACTGACCCAATCATTTCACTTGCGAAAGAAACAATGTTACAGTCAATGTATTTATTTGTCATCCTGGATGTTCTATTTTAACTGTGCTTGTTACCTCTGTAAATAATAATTGCAACTTTTCATCATTCTGAATTATTTTTCTCAGCGAATGATGATCCGTCACAGTTGTGTACAAAATAATTGTTTCTATTTGTTTTTCCTTTATTGTTCTTTTATTTTTCGTTTTTATCGTATAACCGAAAAAGAGATTTTGTTTATTGGCTGGACCCATCTGACCAAAAAAAAAGCGATTTGCGTCTCAGCTCGATTGTATATTCTGTACATATTCATCCACTTGTTCATACTCTATTTAGCTTTGCAATTTTTGAACGCCGAATTTTTCGTTCTCTGATTTTCATTGTTACCTGTCATTTTGGAAACTTGAAATGACACTAAACACAAAAGAGTGAGAAAAAGCTGTGCGAGCGCAACAAAACACTAAGTTAGCCTCGAATTGTCTATAGGATATTAGGGATTAGGGGAAAAATAAAAAAACCGAAAGAATTGTATCGTTTCGCTTGTGTCAACGAATAAAAATAACTTCTGTGTACAATATTCAAACGCTTTTACATGTGTGCGATATCGGCCATCCATAAGTTTATCTGTGAGGTTCAATATTTTTGCGACCATATTTGAGAGTGAGAGAGAGAGAGAGAGAGTAAGCTTCTTGTTGTGAAAACGGCGCCGTTCTTTTGTACGAGTTTGAATGAACCGCGCGAGCTCACCAGGCTGTGGACAGAGTCGGATCGGTGCGAACAGGTCGGGTACTTTGAAAAAGTCCCGGCGTCAAAAATTGTAGCCCGATTTCACTTGGAAAACCTGCTTTTTATAAATAACAAATTAACATCTGTCTGTATTCGTTATGAGACCCCCTTCCGCCCCCCCAATTCGCTGCTCGTAGTGTTCGAGAAATTTACGATTAGTCCGAGATCGCTGTTTTATGAATGTAAACGTTATTCCGAAGTATGTGTAATAAACGTAACCGCTATAGGACCGTAGCGATTAGCGACTCTCCGAATCCACGTCCCATGCGACGGAGCAACAGATCGGTATATACACCAATCAATGATTAACGAAATGTAACACGGGTAACAGCGAATTATTGCACAAAAACACATTTTAAAATGAAAATACAAACTTGTACATATCCGTAAGCCCACGCGCATTGTGCATGATTCTTGAATTCACCAATGAGTCTTCCAATGTTCTTCGGTAACGACCAGCAATACCGTTTTTCACAACCCGTTGCAAATGAAATTTCACAATTTTCGTTACGTACCTTTTAAAAATTAAACAAAAAAAGAATAAAATATTCGTTCCCTTTTATTCGTAGAAACTGTTAAAAATTTCGAACGACCAATTTTGTCTCTCATGACCTCTGTCAATTACGATAAACGGCAAATACTTTCCGACATATCAATGATTTGATATAATAGATGATTGAAGAATGATGTGCAATCGTTAACAATTGTAGCGTAAACAATAAATGGTTCAAGAATAAGGGACAAACCACAAGAAAAAAATTGGAATTTTAAAAAAACACAAACACAAATGTCAATGGCACTTTTAGAATTTTGATCATCTTTATTCAGACACGATCCATCTATCCGAAAATAGACTGCCACGTAGAAGCTGCAAACTCATTGTAAACTTTGAAATTTCGTTCCAATCAAAATGATGAGCTAGAAGTGGTTGAACGTACATTCACTAGCGATGAATCTTTCTTTTTCTTCATTTTTCTTCACTTGCAATGTGTTTTTTGAGCATAGATAAATTATATCCGATGGATAATATTTATCGAGTGTGAAAAGTCATTGAGGGAAATTTAATATTGAGACGTAAGCGCGAATTCGAGAATTTTTAATTCTTGGATTCCTTTCATTTTCGTCCAGGCCAAACGATGTAACGAAGAAAGTGTGTATGTACTTTTAAGGGTATCACAATCAACGACTTACAATTTCAATCAAAATTAATATCAAATTTTGCGCTGTCGCTTGGACGATGATTGACGAAACTGAGCGAAATGAAGATTTGAAAAATTGATAAATTGATCAAAAGCAAGGGGAAGATGATCGTCCAAGTTGACAGTGTGAGAAGACAATTATTCAATGAGACTGCAAGACACGTTCAGACAAACAAGAAAAATACATGTAAAACTCAGTTTCAAAATTTGTGCGGAAAACAAAATAAAGATAAACAGAAGGAAAGTTTTAAACGGGCGCTCACCGAGGCAGCTGCAGCTCGATTGCGCGCAATTGATCAAGCATATCAGTGGTAAAGCGAGTGATATTAATAATACGTGTCGGAAACTAACATTATAATAACGTCTACATTTATGTATATTGTCAATGTATATACATCAGACATTTTATTTCATGTACCGTGCACAAGTTTACATTTGCATAACTATTATAAAAAAAAGTTACATTTCTATGTATCATATGATAAATTACAAAGCGGGGTCTTCCAGAATCCATATCTCATCTTTTTGCGCCTGGCGCGAGTTTGTCAAATTTGTCAAATTATAAACGTTCATTAACAATTGATTGGTTGAACAAAAATGTTTATGTTTTTTCGTTTCAAATGTAATTAAGTGAAATTAAAAGAGATGCATTTTGGGACACTCCGTGTACATCCAGTAAGTACTGTGAAAAAATAACATTTAAGGTT
This sequence comes from Trissolcus basalis, assembly GCA_025266255.1. Lineage (NCBI taxonomy): Eukaryota > Metazoa > Arthropoda > Insecta > Hymenoptera > Scelionidae > Trissolcus > Trissolcus basalis. The sequence goes on along the minus strand of JAAMPD010001754.1, from coordinate 6,802 downwards.
TTCAGAGACTGACTTTTCAATCGGCGACGCTTTTTCTTCGAGATCAATTATTTTTTTATCGTTTACCGTTCGTTTTTGACAATTTGTAAAGAATATTTATTTATAAATGTATATTTTTACGGGAAGAAAAAAGTTCGTCGGTTGAGAAGTACAGCGATAAATGAAAAAGCAGCTTTGTATCCAAAAGCAAAAATATATATTTATTAAAACGAACAATTTTTAAGATTATCGTCAATGATAACGTGTATATGAATATATAAAATATTTATTTCGCAATAAGTTAGTAACAGGAATGGATATATTTTTTTGTTTGCAACAATTTCGAACACTTGAACAATTGATAGCCAATGTTTGAATTCAACTAAGACGCTTTTTTGTAATCATTTTACGAAAGAGCAGAATAAATATTATTATGACTATTTGTGAATCTTTTTGCAATTCACCCCATGACCGTGTTTTTTTTTTTTTAAGAAACAAAATCCGAATCTTTAAATTATGATAATTTAATTTCTGTTTTTCATTAAAAATACATTTCTATGTACAGGATAGAAAATACACTTCGAATAATTTTTACATTTCGGAATGGACGATTTCTGCAAGATCGTCGGCGATTTTTTTGAACTCTTCCATTTTTTCACAATGGGAAAGAAGGTTCTGTGAAAACATCTGTTCTCCATAATAAGCTCCAGCAATTGCTCCAGTCATACTTGCAATTGTATCAGCATCCCCACCCAGTGAAATCTAGAAATTCATTTTCATATAGTTTGGAAACCGAACAACCAAACTTCATGATATCAACTAGTTTTAACAAAAAAAATTTACCGCATATTGTATTGCTCTTCTCAAAGGATTATCCGTATTAATCCCAGTGATTGGTTTAGTGGCTTGTAGAAAACAGAAAATGGATGTTGGAACTGAGTGTATCGCACTCACATCGTATCCATTGCCAAGTTCGTTTATCACTTTTTCATCATTCGGTTGTTCTTCCATGGCAAGTAAATCTTTCATTACTTTCAGCTGTTTTGTATAAGGTTCAGCGACTACTAAATCCAAACTGAAAAAATGAGAATAGATATTAAATTTTACATGCTTTCGTATCTTATATTTAGATATAAAAATAAACATTTTATTACCCTTCTTCGTCAACTTCTATGGACTTCAATTTTTCGATAAGGTCATCAACAAATTTTGCTGGGTTCAGAGGTGTGTCAGGGGTCATATGAAGTGCTTGGTGTACTGCTATAGCCTACAACATAAAAAATATATCAATTAGTAACAACAGTTATTTTATAATTCAAAACGTCAAAAAACAATCAAATATATTTTATATTTTCAAATTTTATAAAAATATAAAAATTACACACATATTATATTTAAAAATATGATTGTATAATACATATTAAGGTGAATTCTTCACCTGTAATATTGCACCATCAACTCCAAGTTTATGCGAATGTGTAATCAAAGACTGTTTTCTCGCAAGGTCTAACAAACTGTTATAATCATTATAACAAAACAACGAAACAGGTGCAACTCTCATCGCTGCACCATTCCCCCAGGAACCCAACCCATTGAACTGTTCTCGTGCTGGTTTGAAAACGTCATTGAATCTGCTTCCTCGTAACTTTTTGAAAACCTGAAACATTCAATCACTTCAATTCATTCCAATCTATGACAACTCATAACATTGTACAACTCAGACAAAAACTCATGTAACCGATTTGTGCATGGAAATAGTTTAAATTGGATCGTGTCATGCAAAGGTTACAAACTTCCTGCGAATAACAAAAAGTATCATAAATTGTTCGAATTTGAAACTGATTAAATACAAACTGTTACAACTCCTGCACCGTACCCTCTGTCTGGTTCGTTATAAAAGCTTTTCACAAATTTGATCGCAAGATTCATCTCATCAAGTTTTTTATTTTCAATCAGAGCTGTTGCCAATGAATGTGTCATCGCTGCGTCGTCCGAGTACTTTTTTACAGGAGCTAAAAATCAAAAACAACAATTCGAACAAACTTCAAACAGTTCTGCAAATTTTTATACAAATCCTTGACGTTTCAATTTGTCATACCTCTGAAAACTGGTCCCTCCAATTTATCAAAACATTGCTGTATAACCAACTTGAAACCGGCAGTCACTTCTTCGAACTCAAAAGCACTTCCTATACAATCACCAACGAGAACTCCAAACATCGAGCCACGAAATTTATTTCTCAATGTTGTTAGATCCATCTTGACTTTATTCATTCTAAGATTTTTTGAATTAAAAAGGAGCAACTTTTGATTTTTTCAACGAGGTCGTGATTTACTTCTTCTTCTTCCCTTTAGTGGCTATGAGAGTATACTTCTCTCGTACGCCAGGACCAAGAGGTCGTGATTTAAAGTTCTCTCTTCGAGCACTGCCGCGCCATCTGTGTGCAATACAGAACAGGGGAACAATGACAACAATGTTAACAATGACTCAATGCAAATTGTTGTTGCAGTTTATTTGTTGCCGAACGGTTGGTACCACTGCGCCACGTGGTGGAATCTAGAGTCAGTTGATCGCCTTGTTTTGACTCCACTTTGTGTCAGTACTAGTGTTTTGTGACGTTTGATTAAAAGACATGAAATTTGACGCATCGTATTAATCATCCCCAACGGTTTATCTTGCTCGTTGGTTTTGTCTAACAGTGGTTTACGGATCAACTTGACGGGATTATCTTTAGGGACGAGCTGCGCACAATCTGGGCGGATCCCAAGTGCATGTCGTTGAGCCTGAATGGTACACGCAAATAATTGCGAGCTCCGCAAGCCACTCGTGAATAGAAGGTACGTTTCACTGAATTTTGTTGTTGGTCACTTTCAACGAATGTTGTTTTAATGATACCTAATGCCATTGTTCTAAACTTAACTTGTGACTTTTTCTCTTTTTTAGGTTAGACAACAACCGAATTAATTCCAAAACAACTGGTTGACGGTTCAAAAGTCGTCAATTATTTTCAGATGAGAGAGCGATGACAAAAAAGGATTTCTGAAAAAAAAACACGCAAATTGTCGAATAGGGAACAAAGCTGTAATGTTGTAATTGTGGTGAATAATCGCAGCGCACGACAATCGTCTCAAATTACAACTTGTGATATTTGAATCCGCGACAAGAAAAGTGCAAAAAAAGTCCTCGGACGTGAGATATTCTGTTTATCGTTGGACTTTTTTTCTGTAATTAATTTTGACGTTCTACAAATTTGTTGTTGTTTTTTGTTTGATGTATTTTAGTTGTTTTGAGATTATGTTTCCTGTTTGTTTTCAGAACCAGCCATCATGCCTATTATGTACAGTGTAGTGGCGAGAGGCCCGACGGTCCTCGTCAAACATGCAGCCTGTGTTGGAAACTTTGACGAAGTTACGGAACAAATTCTTAGTACTATTCCTCCTCATAATGATAAACTCACGTACTCGCAAGGACCATATTTGTTCCACTACATCAACGAGGACAGAATTATTTATATGTGCATCACAGATGATGTAAGCAATCTTTTGTTGTACTTTTATTTATTTATGTAAAGTTAGCGATCGCCTATCGAGTTCTATTGATCTTGTAAAAAAAATTTTTTTTCTTCAAGGTACTTAAACCTACTCATTTTTCAAGTCTGATCAGACCTGGAAATAGATCTAATTGAACATAAATTCGTCAGATTTATCAAATCAAACCTAAATCAAATCACAATTAAGAAAATGTTATAAACTTTTATCTAACTAGGTCAATTTCCAAGACCTAGAATTTGTTTTCCTCGTTGGAGAAAAAGTTTCCTCGTTTGTTATAAAAATCAACTAAACATTTAATTAAATTTGATTTTTGCAGAGTTTTCAAAGGTCTAGAGCTTTCCTCTTCCTGAACGAAATCAAAAGACGATTCAAGGCAATGTATGGTGAGAATGTACACCAGGCACTGGCATACTCAATGAATATGGATTTCGGTAGAATTTTAAGCAATGAGATGGTAATTCTAGACTCACTTTATATAAATACTGACTTGAAAATTTTTAAATCGAAACAAAATCTCTGTTGATAACTGCAACTATTTTTTTTCACAGAAACATTACAGCGACTCGAAAGATATTGACACCATTTCAAAAGTGCATGGAGAGCTTGACGAACTGAAGGATATAATGGTCAAAAACATAGACAACTTGGCGATGCGTGGTGAACGATTAGAATTACTTGTTAACAAAACAGAAAATTTAAGCAACAACGTAAGTTCAAAACGATTGGAAGAAGAATTGCAAAGTTCATTGCGTTAATAATAACAATAATAATAATATAATGTCTTTTTTTAGTCAGTTACTTTTCGAAAAACCAGCAGACATTTGGCACGTTCTCTTTTCTGGAAGAACGTAAAGATGTATGTTATCCTCGGAAGTGTCATACTTGTAAGTACTTTTCATACATTTTTCTAAATCAAAAATTAGAAATTGATTACAAATAATTAACCAACAAATTTTGATTACAGGTGATTGTTTACGTAATCGTGACAATATCTTGTGGTGGATTTGCCTGGTCGAAATGTGTGTGAATGAGTTTCAATCAGACTTCGAGTAACATGCAAATTATCACAACTTGAGAAATCGAAGCAGTAAAATCGTCTTTGACTCTCAGTAAATGGAATTATTGTTACGAATGTCGATTCTAATTGGCGTTTGATGACAAAGCGATACGCGAGAAAAAATTATTTACTACGAAGTTGCGATATCGATTCGCTTTACATCAAGACGCGTGTACATACATTATACAATAATAGTTATGGTATATATTATTTAATTGTAAGCAAAGCCAAGATGCTGTTCCAAACAGATGAATTTTTATGTAACTGTTGAATTTATTTTAATTGAAGACGCATATTTTTTGTATTATTAGACTATAAACAGTGTGAGATACATCTATTAATCAATAAAGATCATTTATATACTAGTTTGTGCAAACTTAAATTTTATTTCTTAACTAATTGATCATTTTGAACTGTAATTATCGTTTAATTAAAATCCGATTTTTCTCACTTTATTTCTGCTAATTATCACGTGCAGAGTACCGTTCTTTTTTTTTCAATACACTTTTTTGCTCTATATAAGAAACAAACTTCTTTTTATTTTCCGGAAGAATGGTTTCATACAGCCTCCCAGGTCTTTTATTTCAAACTCCCAAGGGCGCATGCTCGGATGGAACCCCCGCTATTTATAGGGTCGTCGCACGATGTTCGTAAACCCTTGTCGAAACGCTGTTGATTCGTTCAAAAAATTGTTATCATATTTTCAAACTTTTATATTACCATGCGAACTCATATCTTTTCAATTTATATTTTCAACTAGCTTTGATTTTCACTTTTTTTTCAAACTAACTACACTAAATTTTTGTGTAACAATTTCAATTTTCAAATCAGATTTTAAATTGTAAAAAAACTGACTCGAGGAAATTTTAGAAATGATTTTTGCGACAATATTTCTTGAAATGCAATATCTCATATTCGCAGCGAGATATAAAAGTGCATTCAGACATTCAGCTTCCTCGATTTCTGCTCCATAATAAATAAGACCGAGCTGCATAAAGATGTACATTCGTGAAAAAAGTGCACAAACAAATTTATGAAAGTGGAATTCATTCCTGGGAGTTTTTCCCGTCGTATAAGGATATACTGGACATTTAATTCAACAGACGTTACTGCAGATGCATAATTTTGTCAAGGCATTAATGACGGAAGTGCGAATTTATGTTCCCGTTAAACAACGCGGGGACAAAAACTTGTTCCTTAATTCACTTTTTATCGGGGAAAAAGTTTGAGTTGAAATACCGTGAGGATGAAAAAGGAGTTAATTATAGATTAACGTCGCTCCTGACAAATAAGAGTGATTCGACTTTTTAATTCGTTACATTTTTTATTTTCGCATCCAACCATCAAAAGGGCATTTATAAATAATTTAAAAAAGTCGATTTTTGGTGCCCCGACATGTGACTCCAGGGGTTGGGAAATAAAAAAAATCGAAAAAAAAAAAACTAATTTCGGACATATTAAAAGAGCTTTTTTAAAATCATACATCGATATTGAAAATATGAAGATCAAAAGGTTGATTTTTTAGTGACCTCATGTGACCCCTGTCGAAAAATCGGGAAATTGATTTATAAAATGTTAGGAAAAAATGTATGCTTAAATAAATCGATAGAGATTGAAAGTAACAAAAATCCAAGAGTCACAGAATACAATTTTTGGTGACCTTATTTATGACCTGTATTTATGATCTTGGTATTTTTGACATTTATTTTTTTCCTACCGCTAAGAAGCTAAAGAAGAAAAACAAAATCCGCGACTTGTTAACTTTTACGAAAATTGCTTTTCGCTTAGGACAAGAATGCACTTTTGCATCGATTTCCTATAGGATTGGAAGATGAAAGGAGCGTCGAGGGACAATCCCTGGAAAATTGAAAAAGCTTTTATCATTAAAATGTGACCAAGTTTCAGCAATATCCTCTTTATTTAACTTTTTGCTTACTTGTTTTTTGTCTTCATACATTTTTTTATTTATCTTTCTTCTTTCAAGAATGGTTTCACAATTTTTAGATACTTTTTTCGTGGCAAACTTTTTTGCCGCACAATTATTTTGTATCGATTTTTCAGAAATGTCTCCACTAGGCCGATTACTTGAATGCGGATCGCACTGCATTGCGATTTTCATTTGTTTCCTCCTATCTTTGATGCAAAGACATTTTTCAAAGTAAAAGAAGAATGAACCCCAACGAACTTCTATTCACCCGTATACTACTGACTTATA
>JAAMPD010001753.1:0-20688 GCA_025266255.1 Trissolcus basalis | reverse complement strand
AGTATATATAACACCATCTGGTACTTTTGTCCTTATTTTTTTACTCATTGGTGTTTATTTCTTTTGTTTTATTTATCAATTCATACAATATATTTAAACAGATATTCAAAAAAAATTATAACTGGATAAGTCAGTTTTGTAAAAATTTAATTGCTATTCTAAATTTCTTTTTCATATTTATGATTTTTTATAATTATAATAATAAAAAATCAGTGTACAAACATTTCGATCATAATGAAGAAGTTTTTTGAAATTTGAAATTAATTCGTCACTCGCGTCACAATTCTTAAACACTTTTCCGCAGTTTGATGAACGAATTGGCAATATTGATGCATAAACTTTAAACCTTGAGTTAAGATTTCAAAATTGATATGTAAACTTCAAAATCTCAAATCAAGATTTTGAAATTGACGCGTAAACTTTAAAATCTTGAGTCAAAATTTTTATTTCACAGTCGACATTTTTAAAAGCTGGATTCGAAATTTTTTTTTTCTTTCTCAAATGGTTTGTAACCTTTTAAATCAAATGAATAATATTTATTGCCAAATGACCAACGTTCAAGACAAAAAAAATTTTGTCTCAAAATAATATTTCTGTGAGTGAAGAGTGCTAGGGAGGGGGATGACTTTAAAAACCATGTTTTTAACATTGAAAGCCGACTGTGTGGTAAACAAAAATCGAGAAGACAAGTATTTTGCATGTTACCAGGTGGACGAAAACGGCCACTATTGCCAGGTGCTAGACCGGCAATGTCACCAACCAAAAGAACTGTCATGTCTCTGCTCGCACGAGCTCGCGCGGCGCAAAACAAAGAGCCACTTCAGCCACCCCCTTCGATCGTAGGTCCAACCCATCAATCGGCCGCGGCGGCCGCGCCGCTGATTCAGGCGGCCCTCCAGATGCCGGTATCGAGCCTGCAGCCGGGCACCCAGGCCCCACAGAGCGCCACCAATCAGATCTCCCAGCTGCAACTCGCCGCTCAAACGATACCGCAGCACAACGCCGTGACCCAACGCCAACCGATAATACCGACTCACACTCAACATCAAGTCCTACCACAAACCATCCACGGCTTGCTACACGCACAGTAAGTGTATTTCTTAAATCCGACTAATTTATCATAAAGAGATAACGTTAGGAGTGCAGGTCAACGTTTGAGATGAATTTATGTAGCACTGATCAATATGTAGGCAGCCCGCATGAATTAAGTAGTAAAGATCAGCGTGCCGACAGGCGTTGTCAAATTTCAGTAGTATGGATCAGTGTTCAGTCGGACTAACTTTTGGGTATCAAATAAGCAGACTTTCACAAATCACGTAGTATATATCAGCGTTCGGACGGGCGTTGTCATATTTCAGTAGTGTAGATCAACGCCTAGTCGGACGTACAACTTTCCGGCTTGAATATCAATTTGATACGATTTTTTAAGGGTTTAGAATTAGAATCGAACTACAGTGAGTTGTAATTTGTGATGATTGAAATAATTTTGTAGTAGAATAATGAAAGATTACAATGTAAATTGTATCATTTGATATGAAAGTATGCCAAAATTACATTACTCGCTGTAATTCGACACAATTTTGAATTTATCATCGAAATAAAATAGTTTAATATTTGTCGGAATTCATATTATTTTACATCATGAATCGAAATATTTGCCATGGAAAATTGAGCTTCAGAGATAAACGGCGACCTTCACGTTTAAGATAAGCTGCCCTTTTCAATATAAGTTATCGTTGAATTGGCATTATCTGCTGTTTTTTATCTGTTTGAAGAATCGACAAAATCAAATTTCGTATCACCGTTGTTCATTTGATGCATACAAATTGTTGTTAACAGTCGTATTGATTATTTGAAAACGTATACAAACATTCAAATTAGAATCAGATAAATTGCAACGTTGCTTTTGAATTCAATTAACAAAACCCTGTTCGTTTTTTACTGTAAATTTTTCGTTGCAAAAGTTAAATTTTAATTACATTAAAATTTATATTAATAATGTTATTTTGTTGCGGCGAATAAATAACAAATATAATAAAGTAAAAGAAAATCTTGAGAGCCAGGACGTTTTTGATTTGAGAGAGGCCATTTCAACATGTGTTCTCTCGACTGCTTAATCCCAAGTGATCCATACGACCTTTTCGCTAACAAGGAAATTCCCTTAGGTGCGCTCGGCAATTCAAATGAAATTTGAATCCGTTGCTGGGAACTGAAAGCACTGGGACATGACTATTTTTTCTTATCAAACTAGGACATGACGAGAGCTAATTTCTCACTCTCGCATGGGACTATTTTTCCGCTTCCATCAGAGAAAATAAATTCAGCAGATTATCAATTCAAGGGCTCTTTCTTGCAAATTGATTTTTCTTTCGTTCAATTTTTCGGTGTTTTGCTTCCGTTTTCTTTTTATCCTGTACAATTTTTTTTCATAAGATTAACGACGGTCTCTAATCACTTTTTAGATTGAGTCTCTGCAATATGTTTAGTCACGATTTAATCACCACGTAATTGGCTTTTTTATATCAATCTTATACAACCAACGATTAGTCGAAGCTTCAGTCGATGTTATGTAAAACTTTTTTTTTTTCGTCAAGTTTGCGATAAAATTGGTGCTTTGTTATCCGCACTTGGAAACTGTTGAAACATTGTCAAATTATGGGATATAGAAAATTCGAAAACTGGCGTGAAATTCGAGCGTAAAGCAATCATAAGAGGGTATCTTTTCAATCGCCTGAAATTGCTTCAAAAGCAGTTCTGCATTCGAGCAGTCGCCGTCGATTCTGAGCGAAAATTAATGAAATTCGTCATCCTTAAAAGCCAGCAATGAAAACATAATTTCAACTTAAACACGTCGATGCAGTTTGAGAAATTTAACGTCGCTCAGTCACAATTGCAATCGTTATGTATAATTACAGTAATAACAAATTTTTCATTTCGACATTTCTCCCCTGTCGCTTTGTATTTTAAAACCACTTGATCGAAAACGATTATCCTTTCAAATAAACAATTCGATACAAACCATTACACTTCCTCTTTGTTCAAAGAGCTATTGAATGACTTTTCATTAAGGAAAGTCCTTTTCAGTTTACTTGCTCGGAGATACGTTGTTTTTTTTTTTACCTCCTGCGTCCCTTTTCAAGGATAATCAAAGTGAAACTTTTTATTTACTTTTAATTAACTTGTAATTGCCAGGTGGAAAATGGTGCTAAATTATAACTCGGGATGGAACAGAATGGAATACCATTTTTTTTTTTTTTTTTGTCAGAAATAATTGTGAAAAAATTTCCCCTTTTTGTTCCGTCCCCTTTCGACAATTATGGTGATTATTAATTGCATCTAAATAAGTGTCAGATGCTTTTAGTAATCAAGCATGAAATGCACTTGCAATAAAACATAAATAGAGACCTCGGTGATGGAAATTAATACAGTGCCACTACAGTTGGGTATGCAAAGCAGAGGGAAAATCAGTTCGATTCATCAAGTCGGGTCGAAATTAATCCTAACATTTAGAAATTAAAACAAATATCGTGAAATGGATTTGAAATTCAATTTTGATGCACTTTTCGAAAAAAATTAATTGTGAATACACTTTTTGAAAAATTTATTGTAAATACATTTTTTTGAAAAATGTATTGTTAATACACTTTTTGGAAAATGAAGTTAGAATGCACTTTTTCGAAAAAATGCATTGTGAATGCACTTTTTGAAAAATGCATTCAGATTTTACTTCTTTGGAATAATGCATTATGAATGTACTTTTTGGAAAGTGCATTTTGAGTGCATTTTTTGGAAACTGCACTTGGAATACATTTCCAAAAAACGTGCTTTCCAATTCACTTCTTTGCAAAGTGAATTTTGAATGCACTTTTCGAAAACTGCACTTCAAATGAATTTTTATAAAACATGTTTTTTTCAATGCACTTCTTTGTGAAATGCATTTTGAATGCATTTTGACTGTACGTTACAAAAATGAATGGTAAATATTTTTTTTAGAAAATAAGGTTTTTATTTCTTTTTTTTAATGTGTTTTTCAAGGATCTTTATAGGAAAATCTATTTTGTATGCACTTTCGAAAAAAATCCATATTGAATGTTCTTTTTTATATTTTATTTCAAAACACATATTATTTGAATCTATTTTTTTGAAAAAATGTATTTTGGATGCACTTTTTAAAATTTTGCATTCGTATGCAACGTTTTGAATATTTCTTTTTTTCAGTCCCTGGTAAAAAAGATCATATATTATGGACAATTATCAATAGGTTGACAATATATTATTATTCATAAAATCATATATTGACCATATATTTTTTAATATTTTCCATATATGGACTGTATATTGGCAATATATTAGCAATTTTCCAAGAAATTAATATATTGTTCATAGATTGGCAATATATTGTTTATGTATGGTCAATATATTGTTCATATATTGTCAATACATTAAAAATACCTTGAAAATATATATATTGGCAACATATGGTCAATATATGATTTTTTAAATAAATGTATTGTCAATATATGTTTTATGTATGGACAATATCCCCAATAACACATATACATCTAATATATATATAATATACTATATGTGTTATTGGGGATATGATCCTTTTCACTGGGAGTTAATTTGTTTTTAGAGGAATTGATAGTTTTATTAAAATTGATGTAGATAGTTTATTGAAATATAATTTTGTTAATGCTAACAAAATGATTTCAGAAGGACTGCAGCCGGAGCCACAGTAGTGCCAATCCTGCGGGAGGACTTCATGGCCGGAGTGAATCAGCACCAAGTTCAAAACGTGCACATCGCGTGAATGACCCCGATCCTTTACAACGCGAATTATTATTAACTGCGCGGGGTAACTTTCGATCAACGAACACTCGCTCAGGAACATCGAACATTCTTCGACCCCAATACTCGACAGCGTTGTACATAAATATAAAACTCTTATCTTTTCCTTTCTCGAGTTTTACAACTCAATTAAGTCTTCCTTCGCCTCCAAAGATGTATAGACAGTGTACAAATAAAATGGATTCAAAATATAGAGACCTTGCAAGGTGCATCAATTAACGTGAAATTGAATTGTTAAGTTTTAGAAACGTGCGGATCGTTCAATTTGATGGCCTTCTAGTGGAGGGATGGGCTTTTGATTTGTTCAATTGTTGTGTCATAATCAAAAGTCCATGCAAAACAAAACGTAACTGTTTGCATAATTGAATTACTTTTGCATAATTAATTATCATCGCTGAACAAAGAAAAAAGAAACAGAAGGGAAAAAGAAACGAATGTGTTACTTATTGTTACTTTGAAATTTTAGTCTAGTTAGGTAACTCAGTTCAACGGGGGAGTGCATCTTCGCGTGCACTTTTGTATGCACTTTTTGAAGGGTGCATACAAAAGTGCATTTTGAAGTGCATTTCTCATGAATGCATCATCATGTACTGTTACAACCGACAAAAAAATACGAGTATTTTTGTATTGTACTTTTTGTAAAGGCACATATGTAATTTGAACTATTTAAATGCACTTTTAAAAGTGCTTTATTATGCACTTTTAATTGTCACCGTTTTACATTCATCTGCGAAATTAAGGCCGGATCGTATCATTTTTCATAGAACCATATTTTCTACCAGGCGAGAAAAATAAGTCGCGATGTTAACGTACGGACTAATTGAAATTCCAACGACGGCAGTGCATTTTTAGTCGCATGAATTTTCGAACCAATTGTGATATAGCCTAATTTGTTACACCCAATTTTTTTTTTTACTTTCCTTTTTCGTTTTCCACTTTCGTAGATACGTAGGCGGTTCAATTTTTCTTTCGCCAATTGCGATGAAATTGAGATTGATTTTAAAACTACGAGCGAACCAGTTCGGCCAGGAGTCAAACCGAAAATTCACCGGCAGTATTTTTTAACAAAGCAACATTTATACGACCGTAACAGTTGTAAAAGAGAATATGATAGAAGATATAAAAAAAAAACATTTTCGTCTCATCGGGTGTGTAATCATGTTTTTATGTATTTTTCGCACTGCTTACAAATTCTGCAGGAAGAATTTTCCGGAAACAAAATTTATCGGACGATTCGGTGGGAAGAAATAGCGTTGGAACGAATTAAACATCTTTTGCGTGTAAAATGTTTCCCTCGTATAAAAGAAATCGAATCGAATAATTTATCAGCCGAATCGCACTCGTTTAAGCTAATCGTTAGATAGTTCATGGTTTACAAGGAAATAACTCGCAGAAATCAGGTTTGGTCTAAACAATTTTTTAGATATAAAATAAAGCTAAATACCTAAAGGGAAGTTAATGTAACGGAAGTCGAATTGTAAATTAAAAATAAATTATTAATTTAACGAGTAAATAAAAAGAAGATAAGGCGAAGTGTTGAAGTGTGAAGGAAAATTAAATTATATAAATAAAAGGACGCCTCTGCAACGCAATCTTGGTTGTTTGTTGTGGGTTATTCTTCGGCAAACTTCATTTTCGGACGGGAAATGTTTTTCCATTCGAAGGTTTGAGAAAGAAATTGTTGTCGGATTAAGTAGCGCCACAATTGGATACATTTCCGTGTGTTTTTCACAATCTAACTGGTTACGAATATTCATATACAATATAAAAGCAAAAGAATTATATAAGATGGATATAAAGAACGTCGAAAATATTGTACCGAATTGTCGACTGAACAATTATAGATCATTGTTCTTTATGTATGACTGTTAAATATGCAAAACAAAGCGTGGGATAAATTTTAATATATACAAAACGCGAAAACGCTGTAGATAATTATATACATACAAATATATTTTAAATCAGATAATATATATTTGCTCACAAATGACCAAAGTATGAAAATGTTTGAATAATGCAGTTGTTTGTTTCTATTCCGTCGAGTGCATTCTTTTTATGCACTTTTAAAATGATTAGACAGGAGCAAAGAAATTTGGAAAAGTGCAGTTTTATGCACTCAGTTGGAAGGTGCACTTTTGTGCACTTTTTTTTCGAAAAAGTACATTCTTCCGTTCAACGTTTTTGAAAAGTGAATTCAAAATGCACTTTTTCGCAAGGATGCATTTTCGGTGCATTTTGAATGCAGTTTTTGATAGAATGCAATTTGAATGTACTGTTTTTGGAAAAGTGCATCTTGGTGTTGACAAGTGGCATATATAAAATTTGATGTGGACGAATGCACTTTTTTCAAATGTGCAGTTCCAAATGCATTTTAAAAAAATGCATTCTGTTTAAAAGTGCATCGTCGAATGCACTGTTTTTGAAACGTCGTTTTCTTGAAATGTCGAGTCTGATTTGTTTCTTTCGAATATAAAAAAACATTTTTCTACCTTCGTCTAAAAATCAAATGTTATGAGATGGTATGAAATTCTCCCGAGTAACAGAACATGAATTGAAACAACACATTTGATTCATGCATTAATTCGCCAAAGAGAATTAAACGAAATTGAAATTTCGTAAATCCTGAACTACATCTGGATTTGGGATTATAGCGCTGCACATGTATTGCCTGTAGGCCAAATTAGAGCAGTGTACCTAAAGAGAATGTTTATGAATTAAACTCACGGTAGCTTTGAACAAACATAAATTAAAAATTTACGACAAAGTATTATAATTATAAACAATTCTAGTCGAATAATCAAAAAGAGCAAGAAACGATTACCAAAAAAAAGTGAATATAAATATATTATACACAAATTATAAATATATAAATAAATATTGAAATATATTATAAAATATGATGTATGATTAAATTATATTCGACGAATAAAAAGATTAAGAATCGAAGTAATAAATTGTGAATTGAAGATGAATTTTAACGTTCATTTGTCACTCAACTTTTTTTCGTTTGATTATTTAACTGTAATTAATTTCCTCGTTTAAGTCAATAAAAAGATTTTAATTTTGTATATGACAAATGGTCGAGAAATCGGAATTGAACTGATTTTTTTAACTCGGATACAACTTTAGATGTAAAACTCGGTGTTTTCCTAGCTTAAAACTTGAAGATATGTCTGCGAGAAATTATTCAATCATCGGAGACGTTAAAAAGATAGGTCTCTATAATATTTTAGAAAAACGAATGTGAAACAAATAAGCAAATAACATTTTATATCAAATTTCAGTTACAAAATAACTTAGATCTTTCAGTTCGAAACGGAAAAAACATATCGAAGTTTATAAAAAAACTTAATTTTGTCTTCATCGATGGCAAAACATTTTTCAGCTGAAATTAAAAAATTACGAACTAAAAACGAAATAACCTAATAAATCTTTTCGGTCCTCTGAAATTGTTCTTGAATTATAACTTATTTTTATGGAATATTAGAAATGAAAATGGTTGCCATGGATGAAATCGTTTAAAAAAATTGTTACTTTGCGCAACGAATATTATGCATCATTAAAAATTATGTTTTTTTGTAAATCAATAAAAAAATGTGATTTTACGATATTTATTGGTAGTTTTTCTCGTGTGCCAAATAAATTATGTATGTACATCACTAAAACATTGTTTTATTATTGCAAAACACAATTTCAACCAAATCCTAATTTTCATTTGAATTCAACATTTGGTTTTAGTTGCATTTTTTCTCGTCAAAATTATAATGTTCACCTAAAAAATCATAAGAAGCACAACAGCGAATTCCATAATCTTTAGTAATTTTATTTTCCATTTGCAATACTTATATTACAAAACATACTTTTCCAGACACATTGAAAATATGTTCTATTTACACTGGAAGTTCCTAGGTTTTTCGGTACATACTTTTGTTAAATCATTTTCCGCTCGTAGTATTTTTTTTTATTTCCCTTCATTTTACAACTCGACCCTTTGTATGTGTTGCACTAAAGTATAATAATTTTTCATGATCAATCTTTACAGGAATAATAACAACTATTTTCATAGGCTTTTTTTTTTGTTACAATAAACTGAGAGATTATGGCAGTAAAATTTATACAATATAATGTTAACTAGAATATGATAGCGACATTACACAAAACACTTCAATATCCTTAATTTACATGAATCTTCCTCACTTGCATAACTTTGTGCACCCTAAAAAATGAAGCAAATCCCAAAAGAAGGAAAAAAAAAAAAAAAAATCAAAGTTCCTACAACCACAGACTGGAAAATAAGAATAAATTTTCAAATGTCTCAATCGTTTATTGCAACATTGAGGATTAGGAAAACGTTAGTCGGAACTAATGAAATTTAACTGATATTTAAACCATTAAAAATAATTCTACATAAGACAGCTTTTTTACTTCCCCTACGGTTGTTACTATTGTTTTACGTAGGATAAAAATAGTTTTGAAGATTAATATTACGTTCTACTTTGTAAATGCTTTTTCTCCCTAAGCCTAATTTTGCGGAGGACAAAAACGAATGCAAACTATTGGGCATTGAAAATTAAAAAAAAAAGAAAAAAAAAGAAACAGGACTGTTACTAATTCAGCTCAGCTATCGCGCAAACAATTATATCAAATTTCGCAACACATTGAGGTAGATACCCGAGCTCGGAATTAATATGCGAACGCACTTTGTGGTTGTAGGGTTTCGAAACGCGATATTAAAACTATGTTTTAAAAATTTGACAAATATTAGGACCGATAAAAAAACTCGTATTGTCTACCATCTCTACCGCTAGCGCTTGTAAGCGAGGGCGTTACACATCAAGCTCTGCTATGTACAAAAAATGCTTTATAGGATTTGTTTTTTTTTTTTCTCATATCTCAATTCTAATATTCTGTACAAAATACGACGGGCAGAGCCCTGGCAGTGTCGGTCGCGTATGACTAACAATAAAAACATAGAAAACGGTTAATTATATCGAGAGGAAGGCGAGAAACTAATCGTAGTTGATCTCGTGTCAAGACAAGCCGTTTCGGTGCTTCTTCGGTTTGGTCTCGTGCTCGTCCTCGCTGCGCCGGCGCTTTTCCATCGCGAGCATCGTGATCATCCGCTTGTGCGAGTCGCCGACGATCCAACCGTGCTGCTCCTGCCGCTCGTCGTCCTCCTCAACTTCCAGGGGGACGATCGAAGTGGCAAGATCCTCGTCGTCGCTGGAGCTCGACCAGTAGTAGAGCTGGTTCACAGCTGCACGTTTGCGTCTGCCAATTGCAACGCCAACACCTTCCTCCACTCTGTTCCAGTATTTCGTCGTGCTCAACTCCTCGTCGTCCGATTCACGTTTACGGGCATCTGGCCGACGGTCTTTCTCACGTGGAGTTGACGGTGGTTTCGATTTGGACCTAAAAAGTTGATCGGAAAATCAGTAACAGGTCTTTCAATGCAACTCTGGTTTGAAAGTTTGAAAAATAATTCAGGAATTAAGGATCTTGAAAATGCATTTTAGAATTATGTATGTATCTTGTAATGGAATGTTGTATTATGCAACTGTTGATGCAATTTTTGAAATAGGAAAACAAGAACAATTCATTTCCAGACGGAATGAAAAAATTATGATTTCACAGAAACTTCATATTTCAAATTTTTTAGGGATACATCTTCTGATGCACTTTTCAAAAGATACGACTTTGGATGAAGTTTTGAAAAATGCATCTTGAAAAGTACTTTAATAGAATGGATTTTGCAATGCATTTTTATAAAAGGCACATTCAAATGCATCTTTTGATGCACTTTGTAAAAAAACATATTCCAATGCACTTTTTGAAGATACATTTTTGCATAAAATTTTTCAATAATTCAATCTTTGAAAATGTTTTAGAAGACTTCATTAGCTTTTAATGCACTTTTCAATGCACTTTCAAAAATGTGCGTTTCTCAATGCATGTTTGGATACACTTTTTCAAAAATGCATTTCCCAAATCAAATTTATCACAGTACAGACAAGATTCATAAAATGTTCATACTTCTCATTATTCACAGCAACTTTTTTTCTCTCCCCCTTATTCTCTACTTTGGTCCTCTCTACTTTTTTGTGCTCCTTCCTTCCGTTCTCCTCCTTCGTCGCTGCATCATCCGGTTGTTTCTTTTTCTCTTTGCTTCTGTCTCTCTCCTCAAACGACTTTTCATTCCCACTCGTCTCCACCAGTTCCTTTTCCTCCCTCTCATCTTTGCCTTGCTCCTTCTTGCTTTTCACATCCCTCAGAATCATCTCCTCAATCGCCTTCTGTTCATTCGCAAACCGTTTTTCCCTCTGCTTCTCCAAGTACCGTTCCTTTTTCGTCTCCTTGGACTCCCTCTTCCTCCTCGGTGTCCTTTCCGAAAAGTCTTCATCCGAGCTGCTGAACTCCGCCAACAATCCCTGTTTCCCAATTGCACACTTTCTCGGCTTTCGACTCAGCTGAATGCCTTCCAAAATCTTCATCTGCTCCTCCTCCAACCGTTTCAGCTCCTGCTGCTCCTTCCTTTTCTTCGACTCCTGAACCTTCCGGCTTAGAAAAACGTGCAACGGCAAATTGTCGCACTTCGGTTCCGGTTTTTCGTTCGAGCTCAGTTTTTCTGGGAGATTCACAGTTTCATCATCCTCATCGTCGTCCTCTTTTTCGTCCCTGTCTGAATTCTCATCGGAGAACGTGCTTCTCAAAAGCGACTTCTCGGAATTCGACCTGACGGAATTCACCGACTGATTTCTCACCGACTTGTCGTCGCTTTCAATCCTGTCGAATCCGTTAGTTTTTTCATTCTCCAATGAGGATTCCATCGAACTGTCCTCGCGAAAATCGTCCAGCTCATAATTTCGAGTGTAATCATTCTCGTCGTCGCTTTTGTCGTCGCTCTTGTCGCTCTTCTCATCGTCTTCGATTTTGTTCTCGTCAATGATCAGCGACCGGTCGGAAAATTCAGAGTCCGCCTTCTTAAGAACCGACTCCCAGCTTTCCTTCTCAACTTTCTTCTCTTCCGGTTGGGCGACAACCTCCGGGCTCTTCCTGTCCTCAAACTCGCTCTCGGACGAGGTCGAGAGTTCGGCGAACAAATTCTGTTTTCCTTTCGAACAGTTTCTCTGGCTCTTGGAGATTCCCACGCCCACTTCCTCCTCGGCTTTCACTGCTGTTATAAACTCGTCCGAGCTGTCGTTCTCGTACCATGAGTTTCTGCTTTTCTTTTTCATCATTTTCGACTTCTTCTTCGACCTGAAATTTGAATTTTATATTAAAAATGAATCAATAATGAATCGCTAGTTGAAATTTAGCAATAATGGAAAAATGATATTCAACTGTGCTTTATAGAGGGGCTGTTGTTTGTTAAATTAACCGCAAAAATGCACCTTTCAGTACACTTTTGAAAAATACATTATCCAATTCACTTTCAAAAGATGTATTTAATAATTTACTTTTTAATGTCATTTTTAAAAGATGCACATTTTATGTACTTAAAAAAAGTACGTTCCAATGAACTTTTTCAAGATGCACTTTTAAAGAATTGTGCTTTAAAAATATTTTTCAAAAATGCATCTTCAAAAAATACATATTTCAATGTTGGATCAAAAATGTACATTCCAATGCACTTTTTAAAGGTTTATTTTTAAATGCATTTTTAAAAAATTCATTTTTTCAAGTATTTTTGAAAATTCCGCCTTCTGCAAATGCACATTTCAATATACTTCTTCAATAAAGAAAATAACAGTAGCAAATAAAACGAAATTCGATAATAAAACAGTAAATCTTAAAATATGTACTTTTGATTTTTATTTTGCGCGTTCGCATTTTTCTTCCTCATCGCTTGTTTGTCCGCTTCCTCATCATCTTTTCCACTCTCTTCCTTGATCTCTTCCGGCTGAAAGCTCTTCAGCGCCCCCTTAGTTTTGGGTGCAAATTTCTCCGCTTCTTGAGATCTGGCTACACTTTCCAACTCCTTAGACTTGACGGAATCCCCAGCCTTATTCCTGTAACTCAACCCTGACAAAAACGACGTGGTCACCTGGGTCTCCTCGTCATCGAAATCATAAACATCCTTTTCTTTATTAAAACTCCTCTTATCGCACACCTCCTTCCTTTTTTTCTTCTCACTAAGCCCGCCACGCTGACTGTTTCTAATCAAGGGAAAATCGTTCTTTTTGACCTTCTTAACCTTTTTCTGGCTCTCAGTTTCGACCTTCGGGCTCACTTTGATCTGCTCTTTTCTTTCATTGAGCTCCTTTTTGCGCTCAAAGAGTTCCTTTATGGGATTTCGTGACTTTTTCAAGCACGGATCTTTAGGTGTTATTTCAGAAGTGAAGACGCTTTCACGAATGATTGGCGATTTTTGAGGAGTCGATGTTTCGGGCATCGAGTTTGGTACTCTGGCACAGGCGAGTTCTGCCAGGACTTTCATCGGATTCGAACCACTAAAAATNTGAAATCAGAATTTAATAATGTATCTTACATGAAATTGTAATAGTCTATACACAATATATATAATCCATATGAAAATTAAATCTGCATTGATCTAGATCTTCAATAAACCTACTTGTGATCTTGTTTTCCATTGTGTAACAAATTCGAGATGGTTTTATTCAAAGATCGAACTCTCTCCGGACTCGAGTTGATTTCGAAACTGAAACTGCTGCCTTTTTGGAACTCCTGATTCGTGTCCTTCTGTCCGTAAG
This sequence comes from Trissolcus basalis, assembly GCA_025266255.1. Taxonomy (NCBI): domain Eukaryota; kingdom Metazoa; phylum Arthropoda; class Insecta; order Hymenoptera; family Scelionidae; genus Trissolcus; species Trissolcus basalis. The sequence goes on along the minus strand of JAAMPD010001753.1, from coordinate 7,126 downwards.
TGTTAACCAGGAGACTTTCACTCTCGCGCATGCGCTGCTGGATCTTATCCCGGAGTTTGTTGTTGTGTTCGAAAGCCACGTCCAGACTGTCCTCGTAACCGATGTTGTCCGGCCGGGAAGCGTCAGGGCTGACCGATCTGCTGGACCACTCCGAGGCAGGGTTCTGAGACCGCTTTTTGTAGTCCTGTTCTCGATTCGAGGAGATATCTTCACCAAGAAGCTGTAAAAGTCGGAAACAAAATTAGTATCATCGATCTAAAATGTATATTTTTGTAAAAATTTAATTTCAGTGAATGGAATCATAAAAGATGTAGTTTTTGAAAGCACGTTTTTACATATATCTTGAAAACTATATTTTCATGTACTTTTTTTGAATGCACTTTCTGAAATTTGCTCTGTTAGTTGCACCTAAAAAAAATTCACTTTTGGAGACTGTATTTTTTGATGTACATTTTAATGCAGTTTTCAAAAATGCATCTCTTAAATTTTTTTTTTTTTTAAGTTATATCTTCTGATAGATTTTTTCAAAAAGTATATTTTCTGATTCGCTTTTTAAAGATGCATTTCAAATGCACTTTTGAAGAAGGCGTCTTTTCTATTGCTTCAAAATAAAACAATGAAGAAACAAAATTGTAATGCAGTTTTTAGAGCTGCTCTTTTGGTTGTTTTTCAAAAAGTGTAACTTTAAAATACGCATTTTTCTAGACATATTACGATGCACTTTTGATAGATGTATCTTTCAATGTACGTTTCAAAAAAACACCATCTTTAAATTCACTTTTTAAACTTACATCTTATAATGCACTTCTTATAAATTCGTCTTCCAATTCAATTCTGAAAGGTGCAACTTCAAATGCACTTTTAAAAAATCCAACTTTCGATACTCTTTGAAAAAATACATCTTCAAAAGTACTTTCATAAAACATGTAATTCAATGCACTTCTAAAAAATACACATTTCAAATTATTTTCAAAAGATGCATCTTCTGATACACTGTTGTAAAATGCGGTTATGAAGAATGCATCTTTAACTTTACTTTTGAAAAATTCATCTTCTAATATACTCTCTAAACCAAACATTTTACTGTACTTTTAAAAACAACACTTAAAAAGTACTTTCAAAAAACTCTTTCGCATCTTTCAGTGCCCATTTACATCAACATTCGTTTCATTTTCCACCCCACTCCAAACTTTATAAAAAATCTACCTGATTAACAGATTCCAACAAGCTGCCCAAACTATTCTGACTATCCGCATCCCTCCACCTGTCCCTTTCCCTGACTTGCTGTTCATCCCTTCTGTGATATCCCTCGGACTGATCCAGTTTGATTTTCTTCGCCCCCCTCAGTTCCTTCTCCGAGGTGGCCTTCAACCTGGAGCAACATTCAACAAAAAGTTCCTCGTCAAAGTTCAACACCTTGCCCTGCCTCAGCTTGTTGTGTTGCATAATCTCCTCCCTGGGCACATCCAACGCATTGTCCTCTATGGCGTCTGTCGGAGCGATCGTAACAACTTCCGTCCTGTCCTGCGACCTGATCACAATCTTCTCGCCGGAAAACTCGCTCTTCGAACTGTCCTCCACATTCTTCTCCTGCGAGATCGAGGACGACGATTCCAAAGAACTGTCCAGGGTATTGTAGGCGAAAATTGGGGACATGTCCCTGCAGGAAATTCCATCATCGTCGTCATCCTCCTCCTCTGCTGGCTCTGCTACAACAACAGGGGCTTCAACTTTCTCAATTTTCTCCTCCACAATTTTCGGCTCGAAGTCCTCCTCAAAGGCTTTTGAGATTCGCTCTTCCGCTCGTTTCTTACTCTGGCGACACCTGGGGGAGACCTCGACGATTTTCTCCTCCTCCTTGAACCCTTTCTTGAGATCCGAACTGTCCTCCTCGTTTGAATCCCAGTCGTCCAGAAACTCCCTCATCTTTTCGACCTTATCAGCTGCCAAAGCCCTGGCAAAAACCGAAGTGACGATTTTCCTTTTCGATTTCAGCTCGAGCTTGTCCTCGCTGTCGCTCGCGTCGCTCGATTTCTTCCTCCTGGGACTCTTCGATTTCTTCTTGTCCTTCTTAATACCGCCCTTCTTCTGGCTTTTGGTCTCCTCGTCAGTGAGCTTGGGGTCGTCGATGATCTTCTGAATGTCAGCTGACATGTTCGTGTCGAGGGAATTGTCGGTGCTGTCGAACTCTGGCCCGGCTTCCAAATCGATTTTTGAATCCTGCGTTGGATTTTCTAGAAGATTTTTGAACTCCTTTGTAAGATCCTCGTTGGGAGATGGATCGGTTTTAGTTTTCTTTGGTTTCGCCTTCTGTTTGAGCTCACTTTGACCCAGTGAGAAATCTAGTTCGAGTTCGTTGTCAGATTCGCGGTACGACTGCCGGTAGGTCTTTCGTTTGGGGCGAATATTTTCTTGAGGAACTTGCAAATCTTCGTTCGCCACTTTTTCTTCAGTTTCCATGACTTTCTCAACTTCTTCTGATTTCTTTACCTTTTCTTCTACTTTTTTAACTTTATCTTCTACTTTCTTAGCTTTGTCTTCTACCTTTTTAACTTTCTCCTCAACTTTTTCAACCTTTTCCACTTCTTCCTTAAGTTCAGAATACGTTTCCGTTACAGGAGCCTCAGTTTGTGATTCCTCTTTAGGTGAATTGAGTTCGAGGTGCTCTTCAGCGAGGTTTCTTTTCTTCTTGGAAATCTTTTTTGCAGCTTTTTTGCGGCCCTTTTTCTGGTGCTTGGCAAATTTGTCAGCCTTCAGATCTTCAGTCAGGTCGGGACTGATGTGGTCAGTCAAAACGTACTCGTCGTGGGACATGTTCTCTGTGATCTTACAAATCTCCTCATCCAGAAGAAGATCTTCGAGACTCTGCTTGTTCTCCGACGGCAGGAAAGGTTCAGAAAAATCCACCTCGTCATCGTCTAGCTTGGACTCCTCAATTTTCGACTCCTCTTTCGATTTATCAACATTAGGTTCTTCAACTTTAGATTCCTCCACTTCTTCCTTCTCTACTTCCGGTTCCTCCAGTTCTGGTTTTTCGACAGTTTCTGATGTTTCCAAACCCTGCCCAACTTCCAGTTTGGTCTCCAATTCCAGTTTCCTTTCCTCTTTCTTCTCTTCTTTTTTCTCCTCAGAAATTTTCAACTTAGCCCCAGCAGAAACTTGCAGGATATGAGACTGGGACTGATTGTGTTTCTTCAGAGAACTCTTCCTGGTGAAACTCGAGGCACAAAACTCACAGAAAAACTTGGGAGCCTCTTTTGTTACTTTCTTCTTCTTCTCCAGGAGCAAAACTTCCTTTAGAATTTCGTGGTGTGATTTATTCTGTACCAATTCGTCCTCCGTTGCTTTGTCCTCTGGAATGTCATTGGTAACTTTTTCCTGATCCTGATTCTGGTTCTGGCCGGAAGGCTCGAAAAGAGAAATATCAATTTGCGGAACCTCCTCGAGGGACTTCTTTTTCGAGACTCGTTTTTTGGTTTCTGAAACAACCTCTGAGTCTGGAACCTTCTCAGGAACTTCAGCCAAACTTTCAGTAACTGAAACCGGAGTTTCTTCCATCTTTTCGACTTCTTCAGGAAGGTCTGCTGGTTCAGGAAGGTCCAGTTGGGTTTCCTGGGGAACCTGTTTCTTAGTTCCCTTTTTGGGATGAGAAATTTTGAGGTCCAAAGATGATTCAGTTCCTTCAGCCGTTTCAAAATGGATGGTAGAAAAGGTTGGAGTTTCAGGAGACTTTTTCTTAGCTAAATTTCGTTTCCCTTTTCCTTTCACTGCTGTTTCCAAACTGACATCGAGGTCCTTATCAAGTACAGCTGGGCTGATCGAAGGTTCCAAAATTGAACCTTGTATTTGTGCTGGTTCGAAGATAATTTGTGGGGGCTCAACAATTTCAACCTTTTTCCTCGAACTGCTCCTCCTCTTTTTGACTGTCACATTTTCTTCCTCTTCTTTACAACTTACTGGTGTGACCTCACCGGAATTCAGGTCCAGGTGTTCATCAACGAGAGACTTTTTGCAACTTTTCTTAACTTCATCTGGAACTACCTCTGAAACTTTTTCTTCATTGAGATTTTGCTCGATCGGAACTTCTAGCTCGGGAACTTTCTTGTTCCTTTTCTTCTTTGACACTTTTGGAATTTCATCGTCCTTGGGAAGGTCCAAGGACACGTTTTCTGTACTTGGAACTTCGTCTGTGAGATCTGACTCGATAGGAACTACGATTTCAGGAGCACAGTCGGAAACCACTTTTCGTTTCGGAGCACTTCTTCGTTTCCTGCCAGACTTTTTCGAATCCAATTTTGAATTTGAGTTTGAATCCTCCGCGAGTTCGAACTTGATGTCGGTTTCCAAAAGGTCCAGGTGTTCATCCAACAGAGACTTTTTCTTCTGGTTTCGTTTCCTCGGTTCTTTCTTGTCGACCGGTGTGGAGCACACGAGACTTATGCTGGAATTAATTATCGAGTTCGGTACATCCGGAAGAGTTTCACTCAAAACTGAATCGTCCTTGACTAAAATGTCCTTTACCGAACCTTCGTCAAGGATTTTGGGTTCCTCCAATTGCAGGTGTTCATCTTTCAGTGACTTCTTAGAGTTTCTTTTCTGCTCGACTTTCGTATTTTTATCTTCTTTCTTTTTCACGTTTCTTCTCTTTTTTAAAATTTCTTCCAAGGGCTGATCTTCCAAGAGCTCAAAATTTTGAACTTCCGGCTTATTTTGAACTTGAGGCAAACTTTGATCTGACAAACTTGGAACCTCTGACAAATTTTGAACGTCGGATAAATTCTGAACTTCCGACTGTTTTTGAATTTCCTCTGGCTGATTTACTTGTGACACCTCAACAGGTGGTTTAACATTCTTGTTCCTGCCCCGAGTTCTTTTCTTAGGCACATCTTCAGTTTTCTCAACACAATCGTTCTCTGCAGAATTCAAATCTTTACTATTTTCTAAATCCAAATCAATTTTCACAATTTCCTTCTTACTTCTTCTTCCACCTCTTTTATTCTTTCCTTTAACTGGCAAACCTTCTTTTTCTTCAAAACTGTCCTCCTTCAGTTTGGAATTTGGTTTTCTCCCTGAGGCATTTTTCACAGCTATAGCTGTTATCACATCTTCAAAGTTCGCTAAACATTCCTCAAGTTCTGAAAGTTTTCGTGTTTCCACTTCAGGCATTTTTAATAAATTTGCATCAACGAGAGGAATCTCCTTCTTTTCTTCCTCATTTTTATTTTGCACGTTCGCTTTTTCATCCTGTTCCTTTTCTTTTTCAGTCACTTCCTCGGAATCAGTTTTTAACCGTTTGTTATCCTTGCCATCCTCGACTTTTTCCTCGCAATCTGCCGACTTTCGTTTACCAACCAAGATCTCAGGTGAAGTCGAAGTAACAATTTTGGCTGGTCGGTTTATCAGTTCCATAATGTCTGCCAGGTGCAACTCGTCCTGCTCCTCGTTATCCTGTTTTTCTTCCGGTACTATCCGACGTCTATTACTAACAGAAGTGGCTCCATCCGATGACCGTTTATTGGAAATCTTCGTTCCTTCCTGACCGTTCAACTGAACCTCGTTCTCCTTTTCCATCCTCTCTTCTTTTTCCAAACTCTTAACCTCTTCCAAAACATTCTCTTCTGGACCATCTTTTGTTTCCAAACTCTCGTCCTTTACCGAAACCTTTTCCATCGTCAAATCTTCCTTAGCCAAACACTCATCTCGTTCCAATCCATCACCCTTTTCTTTATCTTCCTCAGTTTTCTCATTTTCCATATTTTTCTCCAATTTATTTTCCTGTTCTGAAACATCATCATTCAAACTCAAACAATTCTTCTCCTCGTCTTTCACTTCCTGCAATTCCAATTGCACTTTCGATTGCACATCAGCGGTCAAGCTCTCGCTCTTATCTTTCGAATTTTCGTTCTCAACGCTGCTCGAAAAGCAATTGAGCAGATGAGGGTCCTTCTTCTGGACAATCTTCGAGACGATTTTCTCTAAAAAGGAACCTTTCCCGGTTTGCTTTCTACGAGAGAGATCTAAAATTATATCACTGGCTGGCTGCTGCTCCTCGGCCAGGTCCGCGTTTTTTGACTTCGGCTCGATGTTTTCGTTCGCCTCCTTCACGCCATTTGTTTTTGATTCCTCGGCCTTGACTGGGTTTAGATCAGCTGAACATGGCTCTTTCTCCTGGACGATATCGACAGTCTCGCAACCAATCGCGTCCTGCGACTGGTTACTTTCTATCACCGTTTCGATATTCACGTCCCCGCTTGTCTGAACGGTAAAAACTACGCTGTCCTGAACTTCCACTGGGATGTTCATTCCCTCTGTGAGGATTCCTATTACGTTGCTCAGGGACCTGGAAAAATCATATCATTTAATTGGTATTACATTCTTTACAGAACCAGTAATATAATTATTTATTTTTATTTTACTCATGCGGGAATAACGAAATTCAAAGAAAGATGAAACATACCTCTTAGGCCCAATTTCTTTCTTCTGTCCCTTAGTTTTCTTTGATCTCATAATCTTAGGCTTCAGCACGTTAACAGGCACTTCTGATAAATTTTCCTTCCCGCTGTCGACACTCGCCTGACAACATTCCTGCTGCAACTTCTCCACAGCTACATTTAAAAGCGTTTCAGTTTCATTGACTTGCTCCTCGCACTTCAAAACCTCCTCCTTCTCCTCCACACTCGCCACAGTTTCCTCCGTACTTTTGACTCGACTGCGCCTCCTTCTGCCAACCTCCTCGACCTTCACCGAGCCTTCGGCTGACCCCTCGGCCTTCACCTCTGCAGCATCCTCTTCCGAATTCTTCTTATCGACGATCCTCAAAGACTTTCTCAGTCCAGGAGTAACGTCTTTCTTACGAAGAGACTTTTTCGGTTTCGCAGGCGTTTCCTCGGGAACTTCAACTTCTTCTTGGGATTTACTTTTTTCCTCGCCCTTCTTTTCTTTCACCTCCAAAGATTTGCGCGATTTCGTCTTCGCAGTTCCCTCCTCGCTTTTTGTTTCGCTTTTCCGCCCCTTTTTGCTCTTTTCTTTTTCCTCCTCTTTGAGACTTTTGTCAGTTTCGATTTTTTTGGAAACTCGCGAGGACGATCGAGAAACTTTGCCAGGAAGCAGTTCCAGAGGTTTTTCC
>JAAMPD010001752.1:0-20708 GCA_025266255.1 Trissolcus basalis | reverse complement strand
TTGAATTTTTTTTTTNTTTTTTTTTTTTTTTTTCTCAACTAAACATAAATTGGCATCAAAAACTTTGTCATGATTTTTTCATCCAGTTGGCATTTTTGTTATTTGTTTTCTCAGCGAATTTATTTTAGCTATGAAAAAAATGTCAGATATAACTAAATATGAAATTATTCTCAATAAACGTGACATTTGACGTGTGCATTTTATAGTGCCAATCATGGTATCATGAAAAATGGGCTGACTTTGATCATGATGTGTCAGACAGGCATTGATTTTAGTTTATCGATTATCGTTGAGAATGTGACGAGCCGTAAGCTCGCAGCCACAGTTTAACACCGAAGTACGATGGAGGACAAATTAACGAGCATGCGGATAACGCGACGGATAGTTTGTAACAATTAGTCGATGCAATAATGCAATGCAGAGTTCTCTCGAACCTCATTTCAGACATATTATGAACCATCATCTATGCCACCAATGAAACTGCAAGTAGATATATCAAATTCAACAACTATTCTTCAACGTTTCCAAAAAGATTTTAAAATTTCATTTGTAAAACAAAAACAGACAAATAGCAATTGTCCGCAAAATATATATCGTGCGAAATCTAACGGTCGGGATTCTAAAATAAATCTGAGCTGTAAGTTTGCTCTTCTGGGCGAAACTTTATTTCTGATTTTAACATTTTGAAAAGAGCCACCTTACTATCTGGCAAACGACACACATGAAACAACGATAGTAATAGTGTCGTAACGCTGATGCTCTTTGCGATTTGCGCAACAAAAGTTAGATAAGCCGAAACGTGTAACGAGTTTCCTAAAATTGCATCCAATAATAAAAGCTGTTCCTTTATGAGTCTTGTCACGTCACCTGTAAATTGTAACTGCGGTGCATTTTTACATGTGTCACAAAAAAAAACAATCTAATGATAATAGAATGCACGAAACGAATAACTTTCTGCAAGAAATATAATTTTGAGTTGAGTGAATATTTGGATCTCCAAAATGATAAATTTTTAGTTGAAAATTGAATGCGAAATTACAGTTCGGGTAATCTCCGGCAGAGACACCATGTGAGATTCCAAGAATTTCAATCCCACTGGGATGTTATTCCAAATAATATAAATTTTAATGTTAAATAAATCTTGGAGTTTGTAATAATTCAAAATATTCTCCACGGTCTGATTAGAATATCACAGTAGACACGAATAACTGTTATGTCGGAATTATGAATAAATTGTTGTAGGGTTATTAATAACAGTTAAAAGTTCAAGATCATGTCTTGAGCGAGCATATCAAACGTGCGTGCTCGATTTTGTACTCAATTTATTATAGCGTCTAGCACTTAAGGTGCTATCTTAAAGTAACAAAACTCTTGAGCTATTCATTTTAATTACTTGTTCGCCTTGAAAAGCGTCCTTAAAAAGCAGGAGCGCGAGTATTTGGCGGTGCAAAATATCCGCCGCCTTGCATGCGCACGCTCCTTTGAACGTATCACTCTCGGTTCATTTTATAAAATCTATTGCAGCCGTTTTGTAATTCAAAACAACTTTCGGTTGAACGCTCCAGTTCTCAATTACTTGATTCATTTCGATTCAATCTTATAAATTGATAATTAGCATTGGTTTCAATCCTCCGCACAAAAAAAATGCGAGCTCGTTTACAATTCTCAAAGAGGTGAACAAAGTTTATGTTGGACGCTGCATCGGTAACCGCAGTTTAAACTAAATCGATTAAAGGAAGAGAGAGTGACGATAAATTAAAAGTTGTTGTTTTGCGCAAAACGAAAATTCCCTATCGACGGCGCTTTATTGTCTGCTGGTCAAAAACCACGACCACGATAGCCACTCGTAATCCCAGAACGATTACTGTTTCCGCAGCGCTAGATTCTCCATAGGTTATCTGCCCGTAGCTATACGTACGGAGCACTCGCTTGCCTCATCCCATTTCAGGGAATACTTCAGAGGCTGCGTATACAGTCTGTGTTATTTTAACGTCTGCAGTTTGCTAATTTAGACTCAAAGCGTCTAGGTCTTTTTTAATTTTACCCCGAAATTTCTATCCCGTTTCTAAACATTCTAAGACAAAAGACGAGGAATATTCTGAAAAAGGTTTGTTAAAACAAATGAGGTCTCATTTCTTGTCATTAGTTCTTGTTCAAGTGGAGTGATGAACTTTCCTTTTTTGTTACTGAAACTTGTACCTTCAATTTGATATGGCCCAGATCAGGAAACTTAAACTGGTGGTCTGATAAGGACCTGGTGCAAATACTCATTTATAGTATTCTAGATGACTGGACCTAGATGAATCTTCAAAATTACTTTCATTTTCTAAGAGAAAATTTGGAGTTTAGATTCATTCTCGAAATTTTAGAGAGATTATTGGTGTGATTATAATATAATGCGACCAATAGGTACCAAAATTGCATTTCATTATATTTTTTCCATAAAACAATATTAATTTCTATGAAATAGCAAATTTATTGAATTGTATAATTACCATATTGACTCTATAATATTTAATGCACAATATAAATTAATACATCTGCTAGAATTATTTGCTTCGAAATAACGAAACAATCTGAATGTGAAAAATAATTAATTTACATGACTAGAAACTATAAACTAATTTTCAGGAAAATCAATTTACACTTATTAGTCAAAGGTTATAGTCATTTTTAACTTCGTTTTAAATTCTATCGTATATTATAATTTATAGATGTAAATTTACTGAACTTTACAGTATATAGCAAACAAATCTAAAATACGTAAATAATAATTAAAACTTACAGCAAATTTTGACGAATGAGCAAAAAAATTACTAAACTAACATTTATTTCTCATGTTCATTTATCAAAATTTTCTGTGAGTTTGAATAATTTTTTATAGATTTCAAATTCGTCCCCCATGTACAGTTCAGTAAATTTTGATAGAATTTTCTCTCAGTTTATCGTATTTTGTTAAACAACATAAACTGTAAATGAAATTAAAAAATCACAAGTTTTCCTTGACTTTGCCTAGTCTGGATCATCCCAGCCAAAACACGGTTGTCCACGTTGTCCAAGTTTTTGCTCTGAAATAAGCATGCTCGTTTTGGAGTTTCTGCTGGGACGATGTAAATCACAGCTAATAAAATGGAACATAGTGGTGAGCTTAGTCGGTGAAGAGTGAAACGACACGAGTGCGTGTCCTAATGCTAGGATAAGGCTAATTAATCTAAGCCTATCAAACAAGCTGGTTGCGCACCGCCGCGGTGTCAGCGTTGGTGACAAATTGTTCGTACGCCATGGTGCGGTTGCAACGACGTATGCATTACACATTGTGCACCGCACAGACGGTGCGCGTACGCAGTCGATGTAACCACTGCCACGTCGGCAACTTGAAAGCCGAGAGTCAGTTGCCGAGTCGTGGATTCGATGTACTAGCAGCAATCGCACGTACTTCAGCAGAGTCGCTGCGGAACGAGCGGGCTTTCATACAACGTTTTATCCCCGGCACAGCGGCCGTCCCTCGGCCATTAATTGTCATTCTTTGTCATTAATTATAATTACACAAATTGTTCGAATATCACGTTGTTATTTGAAATGTCTCTCGTGGCTGCATTTGCATGGTAATCAAAGTCCATAATTTATTCCATCCTGTCAGGGAATGAATTTTCACTCTGGGGGCTTCGATTTTATGGAGTTTGTTCAATCGCGGTTTCGATTTTGGTTTCTCAATTATACCCCAACCGTTATCGTTTTAAATAATAAATGCTGAAAATTGATTGACGAAACAACAATTGTATACACGCTGATTTTGAAAAATTTTCGCATCCTTTGTCTCGTTGATGTCTGCGAAACGTCAAATGAAAGCCCGAAACGGCCTTTTCATGGTCTTTGTTCCGACTATTTCATTATTAACAACGTTCAATGAATTATTTTATGACTCGATGGTTTAAGTAAAATTAAGCACCGGGTAAAAAAACACCTGCTTTATTAACTGATGGATGCCAATACCGCGGCGGTTGAGTAGCACTTTTGATATTGATTTCTGCGTTGCATGAATTTAATATATTTACAGCAAAAAAAAAAAAAATAAAAAAATAAAAAATTGGAGATGATGATGCCCAGACAAAAAGCATTGCCGAGGCGAGCTTTGCGAAATCAGTCGATTATTTCTAGTTGGTTGAAAGTGCACTCGCCTACCGGTTAAACACAATATACTTTAATCCTTTGAAATTGTATGTTTCCTGTCGCACGATCCGACGAATCCCAACAGCACGCGCGTACAAAGGATTTTTCGTCGCGGCAATTTTTGCGAAACATTTTTCTTTTCTTCCTTTTATCGCGCGATATTGTTTTCCCAAACGATTCATCGCGGCGTATCTTTGTTTTAATGACGTCAAATACAAGCGTTTGTACGTCAAATTGTATTAAGTTGCTTTTCTTGTTATCAGTGCGCCGCATTCAAAACCGCACCCGGGACCAGAATAAATCCGCTTCGTGTGTATATTTCTCTCCTGGAATTTCATTTCGGCCGTATCCACAGATGAAATAAGAATTAACCCAAGTAAAAAGAATCATACGATGCACATTTGTTCCTGCTTATATGCAACCATATATAATTGTGTGACTGCACTGAAAAATACATACATCTGCATGTTGCCACAAACATGGTTGCATTCCAAATTCATATTTCAAAATGCGACATATTAGATATATAGGCTTGAGCAAATCAGTGATCATTAATTATCCATCATCCATTAGTTGTTATTCATTACCGCAAAGAATCATCATGGCGGTAATGTAATATTTAATGAAAAATATCAAATAACTATTTAATTATCAATTGATTTGGAAAACTGATTAGATGTTAATTATTTAGCCGAAACTTGATATAGATTTTATCAATTATTGTTCAGAGAGACATTCAATTCCCATCTATTAATAACAAATTTTCGTTCAGAATGACGTCGACGTATGTTCGCAATAGCAGCGCTATTGTAATCAACGCGTTTACATCGAAAAGAAAAACAACTGCTAATGCAAATTAATTTCGGTGAATCAAGCTGTTACAAATACCAAACATCAAAAAAAAAATCACAAAATTTAGTGCCACAACATTATCATATATCGATCGATTTGCAACCATTTTTTATGGGCACTGGGATGGGGTTGAAAATTGTATTTGATATGCTTACTGGAGTTCCGTGCTTGCGAGAATGTATCATTTCTGTTTATTTCAGTGAAGAAATATCTCAGGTCTCAAAGGAAATATAAATTATAATAACCATCATAGAACAGGCGATAGATTAATGTTCCGTAGCATTTATGGTGTTTGAAGTTGACAGTGATGGTCGAGCGTGCGTATAGCAAAATAGAGGAGAATGCAGATCGAAATTCCAATAGCAACCGTTACCTCTCGTGCAATACTTTTCTTTTCAAGAAACTAAAAATGTTGTCAAAAAAAAAAAAAAAAAAAAAAAAGACAAACGGCAGTTGAATATTTCTTTTCATGATTGAAAATCATTCGACGAACAATCGTTCAATTGCAAACGGGACAGAGATCTGTTTTTATAACGCGACCAATGAAAGGCAATCGTTTTTCAATTATATCGTTTTGCATCCAACATACAACAGAGAGAGATAAAAATTGTTATCTTTTTCAATTGTTTTATCTTGGCAACTGAAAGGACGGAATTATAAAAACAATTTTAATTAAAGAAACATAAAACTGATTTTAATTTGTTTGATAATTACATTTTTATTTCATAGCAATGTTCGGAGCTTCGGTGTTTTCGGAGCACGACAGGGGTGCCATGAATGTATTACAGTTAATTCGGGTTTTAAATCAACTTGCAACGTGAATTGCAAAACAGGTATTGTAAAAGCTTACTGATTCTGTAAAGAGTCATCAGACGAAAAGCACACGAAACTTGTCTGAATTAGGGAATGTGATACGATGTCATGTATAATGGAAAGAGACCCGGCACATTATACCCAACGAAGACAAAATTCTTCTTCTCGTTCTCGAATGTTTGCTATTTTAGAATACAAACAATTTCGGGAGCGTCGGAAATTCAAAAGTCAAATACAAAATAAAAATTTCCCATATTCCACTTTTTTTTTTCTTCGTGTTGCTTTGAATCATTATACTTTTCAATCTATATCAGCGAAACAAAAAAATCCAAATACGAGACAGACACAAAAAGATCGTGTGATCGGTTTTTATATCTCGCAGGAAAAAGACGTTTCAGGAGTTTGCCAAAGGCGGCGTTGATATTGATCTTGTCTTCGCTTTTTTTTCTACTCTTTTTGCATCTTGAGTGTTGTATAAATATACTTCACTCCATCAAACGTCATCGTTCTTTTCTAAATCCATCCAAGTTGGCTGATGAATTACTCAAACGTCGACTTGCGAGATACAATCTCGCAATTTACATTCCATGAATTGTTGTAGTTTGTTGTTATGTGAAATATTTATTTAATCGACAGTTTAATAAATAATAGTTACGTGTAGATAAATTGCTGTTTACAGTTTACGTTGAACATGCACCTAAGGGCTCCAGAAACAGAGAAATCGTCAGTAACAAACCGAGTAATAGAACATTCATAACAATCAAATAAATGCTAGAGCAAACAGTAGGATAAGAGATGTAAAACAAGGTACATTGGTATTAAGTATAATATGTAATCACGAGAATGTTAAACAGCAAGTTACACAAAATAAATCAGATTTAGCAACCTGCTGAAACGTGAAATGACATTTTCGTAAAGCTTGACGTGTTTATTTTTGGAAAAGGAAACGCGCGGATAGCGCAGAACAAGGAATTCAATTTGCCAAAGTGGCCTTGATTTGAATTTAATTTTCGTTGTTTCAAGAAAATAACTGGCCAATTTCGAATAATCTTACGAGTGCACACACTTCATTCCCGCGAACGAAAATCATAAGAGAGTTCGCGCTGTGATGATCTGCGTGGTTCAGCTAATTACCTCTAATGAATACCTAACGTACCGTTAATCAAGAAGAACTTTTGACCGTCGCCTTTTGATATTGCGAGGGAGAATAATAGACCGGATATCGAAGCTCCTTTGAAAGAACGGCCGAATGAAAAGTGGCTGAAAATTGGGGCGCGATGGTTTAATGGTTGAAAATTCTTTATTCATGTGATCGCCTTTGAACGGTATGAAAAAAAATTTGAAACAAGAATGCAACAAAGTTGCGTCCAATTGGAGCAAAGTTTCGTAACGTAGTTGGTCCGTCACCGGGGCTTATGACTGCGAGCGCGGGTGTAATCGTTCGGCAATAATTCAGAGGGTGATAAAACTCAGTTGAGAAATAGAGTTGATAAATGGAACCGACGAGATACGTGCGGCGAGATAGGTGCGCGGACAATTTTCATCACTACTTGAGTCGGGTATTTGCCCAGCGACATTGTCGTTGTCGCATCATTGTCTGGGTTCTCGATCGCCTGAACAATGATCCGAAACCGAATAGACCTGACGAAAAAACAAACAATACGAAAAAAAAAAAAAAAAAAACGACGGACCGATCGGCGACACAATGGACCGCACGACGAAAGCCAATTTTCTTGTAACGGTCGGTCTTGTTTTCTTTTCATTGCGATCATGCAAACATGCCTCGGCTCAAAAAAAGAGTGAAAAATCCGTCGACTACTTTGTATGCTGATTTGATTATTGGTCCGGCCAAAACGAATTGAACGCATCGATAACGTCACTTCGAAACACATAAACACGCAGTGATATAGTTTCGATCAAATATAGTATTCTATGGTAAAATAAAAAAAAAATTTTTGCATCATATAACTAATAAAAGTGATGAAAGCACCAGCAACAAAGGCGAGCTTTTAGCGGGCTTTTACGCTCTCGATTGATGTCTTTTCTATGTTTTTTTTTTCGCATCTTTTTTTTTACAGAGCTTGATTGAGACGCATTGTTTCCGAGGAAATACCTGGTTTTTAGTTAGCTCATCGTTTTCAGGAAATAAGGTAAAATATTTTTATACCTATTGGTTCCAACGATCTCTGCTGGCGTTTTCATCCGGGATGATTAATAATAGTTGCGACCAACCGATAACAAAATCATTACAATGTTTACAATTGAAACAACCGATGCAAATTTGTCAAATTAAAAATTCAAAAGCTGTTGCAGCATGTGTGTAATATTAAACATTCAAAACTTTGCTCGAACTGAATTGAATTTATTATTTATGTACGAAACTCTAATCTTTCGCAAAACCATTAAACTCAAACATACACGTACGACTACACTTGGAGGCAAATGTTGACAAATTATGATTGTGATGCGAGCAAGCATTGACATTACAAGTTTAATTGTAAACGACGAGAACGTTACGTTAAAGATATACTGCACAAAAGCGTACGTTTGTGCTTGCGATAGAGGTACGCACGAATGTTGCATTTCTTTGCCAGTAAAGACGTAACCGGGCCAAGCTCGTCTTTGCATTCTATTCGTATATACTTAAAGCACGAAAAGCGCAAACCTCATATCGTACGTCGGCAAATATTCATAACTTAAATATCGTGCAGTTGCGAGCTGAGGGACTACGAGACGCAGGAAGAATCAAGCTCGAGACAAATTGCTTTTTTGATACGGGACTATCTCAAAGCATATAATATCGGCTAGGGATGTGTGCCCGTCTCTTCCGCAAAATGTTGTTGCTGGAGTAATAAATAACAAGTAGCCTCTCTTTAAGCACTAGAGAAAAAAAGCAATTGAAATATTATTAGACTCAAAGTTATCATTTCTCGCTAAAAATAATATTTTACCGAGGAAATTTTTGCGATTACTATTCAAATATCCTTGAAATTAATTTTACAACTCACGTTTTAGGAGAACATGAAATGTGTTTAATTTCTTTTTTCCATGATGTTTATGTTTTGCTGGGTAGTTTGGACCAATCTCATATATTTTGGGATAATTATAACTAACATGCTGCGAAATGCTACAAAAGGACGTTTTGTTTGCAAGAATTTCGTGAAAATCAAGTTGATTTCCACTTGCATACGAAATAACGTGCATAAATAAGTCAGCGTGGCGTACTAACGGTTGCAATTCAACGTTTATAACAGTCGTGACATGAACGCTGTTTCACCTCATTTTGTGACGCCGATACAGGCAAAATGGCGCTTGGCGCTAATTACAAGAATCCGGGTTACAAAAAGTCGACGACCGAATGTATACCGAAGCGATCGCTATGCGGCAACATCGAGACTCGTCGTTGCTGATTTTCACCACAGGAGTTGGTTATCGGACACGAAATGTAATCTCCATCTGTACAAAATGGTTGCAGTCAATTCCGCGAGAATGGTTGCCTTGGTTATTTCTAGTTAAATTTTCAAAATGAACGTATACGTGATTCGAAGGAGCAGTATTAATCGCTGCTTTTGGCAGAACGAAATATTGCTTTGTTATCAATAAAGATAATTTACGATGTGATACAGGGTACGTCTGACTGCAACCGCGCTTGTACTACTTGCAATATAATTTACATCGTTTGATTTAAATCATACTCAATTCATATCTTCGCATTCAAGACAACGTTCAAAAAATTGTATTCAATGTTTTGGTTCAGACATTTTTTTGGTCGAATATTCAAAATATTTCAAATTCAGAATTCAAATTCTGAAAACGTTCCTCTTGAGCTTACATACTGAAAATCGCATGATTATTTTTGATGAAATTTTTGTCAAACGAAATCGAAAAAAAAAGAAAATTGGACGAAATAAGTCCCTCGAAAAACTCGAAAGTGAAGTTAACATCGAGTTTCTATGAAAAGACGAATGAGGTATACTCACGGTTATCTCGATGTTCTGCCAAGGAATTGATTAATGAGCCATTATTGTGAGTTCTCATTAGCATGAATTGCAATGACATATTTTCATAAATGATGTGCTTTTGCGTTTGGCATAAACGGAGACGGCTGAGTGCGCGAAACTCAGCGCAGACCGGCTGGAATAAATTTTCGTGCGATCGCCATAATCCTTTTGTCGTTGGAACTCCCTGGCAATAAAGCCAAATGCATACGACGACGTAAAGTAAGAAAAAGCGACGCTCGGGGAGTTCATTGCCGTACGCCGCTTAATCAGACGTCGCTGTGTACAGATTTAATCCGATTGGGAGATCCCGATTACTTAAATTGATCAAAAAGAGTCTGTCAATCGATTGCATTTACGCCGATTAAGATCAAATCGAACGAACCACCAAACGATATTGCAGCCGGTTGATTTTAAGACCAACTTCGTGGCAGCGACAGTTTGACATTGTTTCGGCAAGGGAACGCTGACGCGAAGACAGCTGACAATAACATCTTTGGGGAAATTTTGGTCGTACGTCATGGTTCACCGATGAAAACGCCAACTGAATAAGTAACTGGACAAGCTGTTAACTTTGTACAGCTAATCATACAATAATTAGTTCAAAATTGTTTTATTAGTATTGGGCGTTAAACGATAGGTATAATCTTATCATACGTATAGTGTTATATGAAAAATTATTTTGTGTCGACAAATTTATTTCAAACAACCCAAAAGCCATTTTGGCAAATATTTGAAACAGTATTTTCGTTAGAACAGTGTCAAAACTTTTTGGAACAAAGTTTTGTTTTTAAGAGTCAGCAGTTTCTGTTTGAACATTCACCGTTGAAACATCTATCTCAACATAAATAAACTTTCTGAATGTCCGAAATGTTTTTCGAAAACATTACTTCAGCTACTAACAACATGAAGTGATTATTCATTTTGTTATATATGATTTGATGGTGTTGGAAAGTGGGAATGTGTTATTTTTATCAGACTGCGAGAAAATTTTAAGAGTGAGGGTTGAGAGTTAATGTTCAATTAAGAATTACGTGAGAATTTAAAAATTGGAATTACAGTCACTATAGACTGCGATTCTCATTCTACGCGGATGTCACGTTATGTCAATATTGACTCATCAAATATGTAACCAGCCATAGACGATAATCCAACGTCGAATCAATACTAATTAAACATTGAGCAATTTTATATCGATGCAATGTCAATATTGACTTGCAATCGATTGAAATATCAAAATTTGATTCTACTGAGACGGCGGCATAAGAAAATCTGTCGGACCAGATTTGCATTTTCGACGAGCGATTTGCACAATTCGGGCGCGAATTGTAAAATAGAGGATTGCATGAAGAACAGTCAGCGAGATATCGACATGATGAATATGCCGCTGCTTATTGGACGTATCAAGAATTCGAGCCAACAATGTGAACAAACATAATCGACGAAGGGAGCTAAAGGGTGCGTTTCTATCTCGAAATACGTCAGAGACATTCGAGCAGGTCGATATGCTCCGAATGATCAGTCCATTTCCGATCGCCGACCACAATCAACAATGCCCCGCTACTCCACCCTCGCGCGTGCCCGAATCGTTCTCGCCATTTGATTGCCCCTTGCTAGCGCCTCCTGGGTATGTTCCAGTTACATCTGTGTATTTCCGTCACGACTAACTAAATGAATTATTAATATACTATCAACCGTGATTCACGTTTTCCAGGGCTCGGACCAAAAATCCAAACACTCGATCAAATATTGCTGTTTTGCAGCTGTTGAAATAAGGTCATTTTTCAGACTCTTATTCAATTTTTCCAAATATGTCCAATGAAAATTATCACTGCTGCGTCAAATTCTGGGGGAGGTGACATTTTTAACCATTTAATTATATAATAATTATATAATATAATTATGTAACATATATGGCTATAAATAGTAAATAGAAAATATCAAAAAAAAAGTTTTATTAAGAAACAGGGATTATCTTTGTTATATGGAAATTTTTGTCGGTTTTGTTGTTTGTAACTTTATGAAAGGTCTGAACTTAAGACTTTTGAGACTGTTAATTTAATCGTAAATGCATCTGAAGTGTTCATTGATGTAAAGCTAATTCGAATAATTTTTTAGGAAACATGATAGTTTGAATTTTCAATAACGGTTTGATATCATCATGCAGAACTTAATTATTTCGGGGAAAAATTCATCGAGTGTGCGTACAGTTTGATAGACAATAATTATGGCTTTTAAAGTTATTAGCAAGCATTTTTTCCACGTTGTTATGTTGTTCATTATTGTAATTAATGTTGAAAATTGTGTAAATTTTTTGTAAATTAAACAAAGCGAAATAATGCGACATTCCATCACGGCCTGCAGAAGATATTTCTTCATGATTTATAATTCTCCTGAAGTTGGTAAAATATTACTTTATAGGATGAAAAATTAGTTTTCATGTAATTTTATATTCATTTTTTAATGAATTTTTCATTGATTTTTTTCCCCCAAAATAATCAAGTCACCATTCTATACTGAAGTTGGTGAAAGAAAATCTGTGGTGTTTATTAAATAATTTGCATGACATTAAAAACGTCTCATTCAAGCAATCAGATCTTACAATTGAGTTTACACATCTCGGTCAAAAAATGGATCTATATCTCGAAACTTGCTATGGCGATGCGATTATCTTAACAGATTCAACCAACAGTGTTCTAAAGAGGCGGTTTCTCCCGAAGCCCCCGTAAAGACACTTTGCAAATGTTACTTCTTCCGCCGGAAACTTGAACCATTCTCTCTCAAAACTAGTCTATACACGAACTTGGTGACAAATGTTCTCCCACAATGCTTGTCTTGCAAGTGCACACGTTCGAACACAACGACGATGAGATTAATTTCATTAAAATAAGGAGACCTTTACTTCAACTTTTTATCACTTTTCACTTTGTTTTACGTAATCTCATTAAAAATAATGATACTCACAATATATCATTACCGAATGAATGAAATTTGATAATATCAATTTTTACAGTATCTAAAAATAATATAACTGTTTACAAAATGTTCCGAATACTAAATAATGACTTAAAATATAATTGAACAATTATTTTAAAATGTTAGGATTTTCATTAACTTTTTATTTTTATTTTACCAATATTCTTTACTTTTCTTTTTAAATTTATAATTTATAAAATATAAAATTGAAAAAGCAATGTTGGGAATACTTGTGTTCGTTTTACAAATACCTTCACGGCTTTGAACAATTTTTATCGCATTGGTGAAGCATATTTGTCTTAATAGCTTTGCTCTAGAAAAAACAGGGACAAACCTTCAATCAGTTTATACTTGAACGGAAAAGGTGAGAAAAGTTAACAGGCATAATAAATACAATCAAAACAATTTTGTTTAGAGTTTGATGGAAATATATTAAGACTGAAAAATTTGATTGCAAACTAGTAAGAATAGAGCTAGTTGATGTAACGTCGTTGTAATCCCTGCAACGGCGAGAATTGATGACTTTTTGTTAATCTCCCGTCAAAAACGAAATTTCTTTGAAATCTCCTCTGTTTGCTTCCACTCTTATTTTCATTCGTGATTACGAAGACACGAATGGTTTTTGTTCTGGGATTATTCAACGTGACTTTAGTACAACGGTATGGAGTCGAAAAATGACCTGACGTTCGTTGCTGTGTTATGGCCGATAATCCCAAAACAATACCCAATCCGATTAACAAAACGAACAGTAGCTTTAGACACAAAATGAAATCTTGGAATAGAAAAACAAATACAATCCTTTTCACCATCGGTTTTTCAAAGATTCAACTATTTACGATTTTTAACACCATCACTTGTATTTTAAACCGTTTTTATGACATTCAATCATAACAAATTGATTACACAATTTCAGGTGTGTAATTTATATAAATAAATCAGTTTTTTTGATTTTCGGTAAAATATTTTGATAGATGAAAAAGCTTTCATATTTCAGCTGATTATTTACGATGTAAATTATTAAATTACTCCAATTTATGAAAAATTAATGTTGACATCAAATCTCGAAGTTTAATAAAGATGTTAAGTCATTACGAATATCTTATTCAACAGTTACAGAAGTGCTAAAAAGTTAGTTGAGTTACTGAAATTTTTATCAACTATATCGATCGTTTGTATTTTATGTAATAACCATTAAAATTTCTTCAAAGGGATTAAAAACTAAAACGTTAAAATGAAAGATAAATGAAACTCAAAAAGTCCATATTAAAATTTAACTTTTTATTATTTAACTTTTGTCGTATAGGCCTCAGCAGTGGACAAAGATTTGACTTTGCAATATCGCCACATTCGGTCAAGTTTCCGCAATATGTCACTCCTAACGCAAATAATATATCAGCGTCTTTGGTCTAACGCCCAGAATCATCAAAGTTTCGCGCCGTAGTACTCCACGAGCGTATAATATGTCTTCCGAACAAGCAATCCATCTTGTTTTTATTTTTCCAACACTTGTTTATCAAGGTGTTTTCTAAGTTTCCCAAACCGGACACAGTTTTTCAATAACACATCAGTATAACAATGTCTACATTTTCAAAAGAAAATGACCATGTTTTTCTTTTTCCAACGCAAAACATTTTTTGTAATGACAAATATTTGATAATGTTTATACAGAAATTCCACACTTGCAAAAGATTGTTGTTGCGTGCGTACATGAACACTATCTGTAAACGAAGCGAGGTGTAACGGATTTACTCAATTCAGGAACACAAAGGAACGGGTGTCCTGCGAACCATACATACGTGTCAAGTTGACCAATGTTCTGCTGGTCAGACCGTGTATCAAGCACTGCAATGTGGTCACATCGAATTATCCTGATCTTGAGACCGGCCCGATTGCCTCCGCTTCAGATCTCACGTCTCCCAAATTCGTTTGCACAAGTCCTCATTTCAGCTTGTAATTCTTTTGTTGATTTAGCTTGAAGTTACGTTTTGTGAAAATTTTAATGCCATTATTCCTGTCAACAAGGCTGTTATCAACTACAAATTTATACCACCGCTAGAGAAATAAATCGAAAGCTTCTTTTGACGAACGGACTGTTGTTCTGTTCAATTCGAACGTGTTCACGTTGCATTCCCTGTTGTAATTATTTCGCGTATTAGCAGAAAGATCAAAATGATATTATACGTTACAAATGTTAATGGAATTTATTATTCTGTCTGATGGAATACTGACTTGTACTACTTACAAATAGTAGCGAGGAAAAGCAAAACTGCTAACTCTCGGTCGCAATTATTTCCATGTGTCAGAATGTGTACTGTTCGTACTACTTGTTTCGCGTAAATTCATCTTCTGATGAAATATGAGACTGAATCAAAGTGTTCACAATGTTGAACCGTCAGTAATATAAAGTAATTCTAAATCATCCGCGTACCAAGGCTAACCATCCGTTAAATTTAACAGACGAAAGTTTGATTGCTTTTATTTACTTTGCACTTAATCTTCACGTTGTTTTAACAGTATCGAACTTTCATAATTGTTCAATCTTTCTATTGTTCTTCTTGCACAATTAAAATTGATCTCTTGGGTCGGAACTTTTGACGATTCTCAATCAAGTGTCTTCCAAAACGTCACGCTCAAGTCCAGTCACGTACATGGAGTTGATTCACTTTATGAAAGACAAGAGCGTTTCAAAAAAATAGAGACAAGAAGAGCTGATGCATCAATATCGTACTTATTGGCTCGACGTAAAGTTTTTTTATGCGCTGCGCGATCTTTAATTACTGGCTCTGTTGGAATTCAATCGCACGCCAGAGAATGAAGCACGAAAATCCAACATGTAACAACGATTCAATAGGATATAATACTGGTAGGTCCAGAGTCTTACTCAAAGTCTGACATTCTCTTGCCGCAAACGCACAGGTGTCAGCACGATCAGCCCGTGAAATCGGAAACGAGCGCCACTTTTAATTTCATACGACGGAATTGAACTACGTCCGTTTTGAAGTTAACCGGTAACGAGCATAGTCAGGCGAATTCACGACAAAGCCAATGAGATAAAAAGTGATGAAATAAAATGAAATAGAATCCCATGAATGCTGGGTTTGTTTATGCGAAGTTGTAAATTATCTGTCATGTTGTTGTTGCATTGTCACGTATAAAAAAGTCAGCTGCTATAGAATTATTTCACGAAAGTTAAACCGTAAAGTTTAATTTGCAACGTTGTTATAATCATCAATTATCGTTACAATTTGTTTTCTTTATAGCTTGCGAAGCTTTATTATTGAAATTAAATTCAAGTCAAGTGCAATTGACATCTTAAATACTGTACAAAAACTCTGTACTTTGTAACTCATCTAGTTATATATAATCTCTGAAATTTAAACCGAAACATGAAAAGTATATATTAACTTTTTGATTCATTTTAAAATAAAATAAAAATGACTAATTATAATATTTACAATGTACTGAAAAAATTAATCGAAAAGTTAAATGCATGGATATGTAAAATATCAACTGAAGAAATTGAAAGTCAAATTTTATTAATAATTTTCAAATATTAATACTTTCTGTGAGGATACTACTTGTCACGAATTATTAATAGTAGTATATTTTTTTGTTTCAGGTGAGTTCTATTTCATAATTCATGAGACTTATATCATTTTTGAATCGACATTTGGTAAGTATTACTCAAAACTGTGGACTGCGAACAATTACAAACAGTAAATATTTCAATCAAATCGAAACTAAAATTTCACTTAATGCTGTTTAAATTTATTTTACACTGTTAAGTTCCAAATTTTTTTTTCATCAGATGAAAAATGATCTAATACATATTTCTCATAAATAACAAACCTGCTGGTCACGCTGTCGAAAGTTTTATTAAATTTTTTTTCTGTGTTTATGGTTATTGTATAGTTACAGTTAAGAACAAAATTTTATGAAGATTTCTCATAGAATTTTTTGTGATATTCTTGATATTAGTAAAAGTACGAATGATTAAGTATTAAAATTAATAAAAGATTATGCTTAAATTTACGGTGATATTAATTGTGCTAAAAGACATGACAATTTTAATGTATATAAATTATTGACTGATTTCATTATTTTAAACTCCAGGGATCAAGTAAATATATCATAAAATTGAGTGTTTCAGATTATGATTTCATAAAAATATAAAAGCACAGATTGGATATGTAACACACGTTTTCAGGTCCATAGAGTGTTATTATGAAATTTATTTTAATCAATTGACTTACGTATTTATTCATCATTATTATGAGATTATTAAAACATCAAACAAAATTTAATGAAATTTTCAATACACTTTTATCAATATCAATAATTAAATAAAGATGACATACGTTTCATTAATTTGATACACAGAACTATTAAGGCTGGATCCAAAATCATTTATACATAACATAATTAAATTACATCAAACAGAATCACAACAAATCATGAATGTAAAATGAACAAATATCAATTTAAAACGTTTGTTCAGATTACACAATTTATTTGTCATATTTGTTCCTTACTGAAGGAATTTCAATTCTTGAGTAGAATAAAATTTAACACTGTAAAAATTTTTGATTCTGCATATTTACAAAATTATATACAAAAATTAATATTAAAATGTTTATATATAATGTTATCTTAGAATTATTTTTATTCATCTTTTATTATGATATATTTAATTAATCTCAGTTAAAATCATAAAATGATATCGCCCGACTAATGACATTCTGAATAAGATTAAGTACTGTGATTTATTGAAATGTATCATAGAGAAAAAAGTAGGTGCTAGTAAATAGTGTCATTTGGGTTTTCTTAATAAGCACTATTGGTGGTGCGAAAAGCTTGGTTCCTAGCATGGAGCTTGTATGCGATTTATCAAGCTAAGGAAAGGAGAACAGAGTTCTCTTAGGAACGGCGAACATGGGGCACTAAATCACTGCTCACGTTCTTCCACTTGGGTAGCCCCGCGACCCGCGAACCTCAAACACCACCGGGACGAGGGTGATAGGGTCGTGAGCCACTCAGCACTGTCCTACCCTAACAGCACGTTCAAAAGGATAGCGCCACCTTACCCTTTTCAACCCTCTTCGCAATACTTTTGCCCCAACCACCTGCAGAGAAGCTGCGGTGCACAATTGGGTATTATACTCGATGCATTATCGAACTCGAACTTTTATTTGGCCGTGTTATTCAACTGTAATCACGACGTCTGCCGTTGGCCTCGAGTTTCAATTTCACGGGTACGGCTCGTGTGTGTATTTTAACCAATCAGTCTCAATTTTATTATAACGAAAAACAAAAAATTCTGCAAACATTCTAAAACAAACGCCGAAGAATAATCTTCAGATTTTAATTAAGGCCAAATAATGTATAGCTGCAAGGATATTTTAATTCGCACATTTGTACAGCTGATAGAATTAATTAATTCCGTTGATGTTGAGTCTGTTTTCGTTGACAAAATTTGTTCTCGTTGAAAATCTCGATTGAAAAGCTTATGAATAAATATTTCATAAGCAGAATGAAAATTTACGCCAAATCAGATTGATTAAAGAGGGTTC
Organism: Trissolcus basalis; assembly: GCA_025266255.1. Lineage (NCBI taxonomy): Eukaryota > Metazoa > Arthropoda > Insecta > Hymenoptera > Scelionidae > Trissolcus > Trissolcus basalis. Next base: position 2,329 of record JAAMPD010001752.1, on the reverse strand, counting down.
TACCTGCAGCCTGTGAAACCAATCTGCAGCTGGCCTTGCCTTGATTTTGACCTTTCTATTCACCGTGGATGATATTTATCCGTTTTTTTTACAGAGGTTAACTAGTCCCATAGAGAGCGGTTCGTGCAGTGATCGCAGTGAGAATAGATCACGTTGAATAAAAAAGTACGACAAAAGGTGGACTCGAGTGTCATAAAAGGTTTGAGTTCGTCGTGAAATGGTGTTATCTGATGCTATTACGAATTACCTTGAAAACCTTTGACACGTCGGCACTTTGAATGACGAGGCGATTCCACAGCTTTTTGCGTCTTCATATCTCTTTTTTTGTATCACGTATATTCAACGTCCCCGGAGCCTTTGCAACGTGACAAATTTAATAAGCATTATGTCAAGTGGTGATGTAAATGACAGCGACAGTATCTGAGGGAAAATTTCATTGAAAAGTGATCAAATTCACACATTCATAGCAGATTTTAGTGTTCTTTACAGCGAGAAATGTGTTGATAATTATTAATCATCGTTATTTGTATTTCTGAATTACCATCTTTTCCCTGTTTTCCATCTTGTTGCATATCAAAAAGTTGTTCTCACTTTGTTGTAATGAAAGTAGTTAGTAATCATTTTAATGACTGTCCTTTCTCATTACTACCTGATCAAATTACTACTATATTAATTGCTATCCAAAAACATGAGACGTAGTCACGGGAACTCGGAATTAATGATGAAAAGAAACGTCTAAAAGGGGCAAGGATAAGTTGGCTTTTAGTTTTCGTCTTGAGATAAGTGCATCATTGCGTTGGTGTATCGTAAAACGGCCTTGGCAGTTCGCACTGTCAACAAATTAACACAAGCTGTTGGCGTCAGCCTCGATTATACGAGGTCTCTGAACTGAGCTCTCTCCATATTACTAATGCGATTAATTCGAGATTACCATGTTGTAAAGCGAGACGAGTGTCGACGACGCGAATGATAATTATTCTCTTTTCCCGCTCATTAGGGGCGGGATCAAATGAAAAATTTGATCCCGCATGACTCGCGGTCTTTCATCAATTAAGGGTTACCATTTGAAAAACAAAAATGATAAAATGAATCTTGCAGAATGTTCAAGATGGATCGTGAACAATCAAAACAACTAATTGTGACTGACACTTGAATACAATATATTAAAAGTTGCAAACAGGCTTTGAGTTTCTGAACGATGAAAGCTTTTCGGAACGGAATGCTGGAAATCCGACCGATTCATCACTTTGGGAGGTAAAAATTTTTATCCATCCGGCGAATCAGTCATAATGCAGTGTTTGACAAATGCATTAGAAGAAACAAACAGAAAAGAGGTGACGACGAAAATCAAGATCTTTGCAGATCAAGCAGAAGCTTTTAACACCAGACGCTATCTGCATGGAGACTGGCTGGTCGAATATGCGCGGTTACATCCATAAATTTAAAGATAATGATCGCAGTATGTCTGCGTCCGCCGAATCTACGCAGTGCTATGGGACCCATAACTTATACGAGCGTGTACAGATGCGTGGGAAAGCATACACATGCTGCATCAAGTTGATGTTGGTATCTTCATGTCGATATTTCGATTCATCTATTTCTATATTTACCATATACATTCAACTTCGCGGTTGTGGTTACGCTCGATTATATGAAAGGAAACACGACATATTTTGATGAATTCAAATTGTCAATTGTTGAAACATAGTATGAAGATAGTAAAATTTGTACGCTGAAAATACAATGAATGAACTCTATAAGATTGATTTCATTCATTTTTTCTATCTCCATGAAAAAAAATTGTTCAAATTTTAAAACAGTTTTATGTTTTGTTTGCACTTTAAAAGTGTTCCATTAATGATTCGTTGATGAAATATCTCATTGTTCAGTGATGGTATTCTGTATTATGCTCCAGGCTTATTTCTCTTAAGATAATGATTGTTGGAAAGTGAATTTCGGTGTTGATTCATTCATAGTAAGAACGGTAACGTCGAGCGATGAACGAATAACTTGGTTTCATTCGATGTTTTTGAAATAAATGAAAGTTTGTTTACTTAATGTCATAATATATAACCAAATTGGTCTTTCAAGATCACAGCAATTCAGGCGTCGGTTACTCCATCGTGCCCCGTGTAAATATAAACGTTTTAACTTTCTTAAGCTTTTATAAACTTTGATACGAGCCTAAGAACCGGCCGGGTTGTGATTTGCTTTAATATTCAAGTCGAGCATTAATTTGCGCTGGCATCTGAGGGTGACGCTGAAAGTAAATGGTATACGAAGGGTGTCCAGCAGATAACTCAAGTTCTAAACTTGAGTTGTATTCATG
>JAAMPD010001751.1:0-20707 GCA_025266255.1 Trissolcus basalis | reverse complement strand
CTGTGGAATGTTATCCTTCAACTGTTTTGATATTCCTGGAACCCTGTTTGTTTACGTTATGTCGTGACGCTTTCCGATTCACTTTCTCCTTCGAAATGTCCTTTGATGGCGTTTTGGCAAGAATTATTCACTTTCTTAAAAAGTCCCAGCGTCGAATGTTATTTCCCTCAAAGTTTTCGCCTCAAAATACACAACACCGATATCCAGATCTTTCTACACCAACATGAAAACGTGAATTGTAACGACCTAAGGATAATGTTTATAAAACACTAATTTTATTTAATTTTTTTCATAGATTTTTACAGAAATTATTCGTCAACTACTGTTTTTGAAATGATAATTTAATATATTTATTTAAATTTAGAGTTATTTTGCTCTTAAAGTTGTTTTTGTTTTTATCATGGAAATGCACTTTTAACCTTGATGGCGGCGGTTTTTCGTTCTTTATTAACAAGTGTGTTAGAAAGAGATCGAGATAGTTCGAAATGAATGCTTAGGCGGGAAAATTTGAAATGGTAAACTGTATGAAAACAAAATGAATACAGAAAATAACAACAGTAATGTCGATTTTCATCTGTTTTTATTAAGAATTATGAAATGTACTTATATACACACATTTACATCAATGAGTCTTAAAAAATCATAGTAAGAGATAAATAAATCGAACAAAATTGATCAGTCCACTCAATAAAAAAAAAAAGAGAAAAAAAATTATTCAGGAATCTCTGGACATTTTGACGATTATTTACATCCATGCGGGCATATTTACAATTTGTTGAATTTCTAGTTACATCACAAATAATGCGCTTGGCTTTCTTGTAAAATTAATTACTTTGCAATTACAACGGTTGTGCTTTCAATATGAAGGCTTGTACAAAAATGTATCAATCATACAGGACAAAAATGTTGCATTGTCTTGTGACAATGCCAAAGCATTGTTAAAATCATAACATTAGTTCAGCCTGAAGTGGTATAAAATAATCACAAAAATTTGTACAAATACAAACAGAAGACTTAATTATGCTCGTTGCATATTTTTCATGATATTATATACTGGTTTGACTTGAGAAAAACAACTCCGCATTATATTTGACCTTAACACAATTATCATTACTAAAATATTTGACTCATACAAGACAGCATAATATTTTATTATGAAATCCGTTTAATTCCTTATAAAAATCGCACAAAACGAAAGATGATCACTTTCTCATCAATTTTCAATTCCTAAAGTTTTGTCAAATTGTTGAGCGGAGTTAATAATTATCTTATTAACCGACTAAAACCCGAGTGTTTATCACAATAAAATGTAATCAGTTTGTTACCTCACAATCACGATCTGAACAATCTCACAAAACTTGTACAAGGCAAGAATCTAACTTGTCAATTGATCACAGTCATGACCAATCAAAAACAAAGTTCAATCTTAACAGGAAACGCGTGCAATTTTACCCTACAGTATAAATTAAATAACAGTAAAAAAAGAAAAAAAAAAAAAAAACGGGCAAATTGACTGCAACGTTAAGGTAACGTTTAGTGTAGGCTCGATCATTGGGGTTGCTCCATCAACGCTTGTACCTTTGTTTGATGAGTGCTAGAGCCTTCATCATCAGCGGGGCTTTTGTTTTCTTTACCACTGCAGTGCTCGGAGCTAAAACAAACAATTCAATTAAATCTCAATTTCCAATCAAGCCAATTAAAAATCAGTTTTAAATTAAGTTATTTCAAACTCCATCTCAATTGTAAATTAAAATATTGAGTTGTATTTGCAAATTAAAACTGCTAACTTTCATTACCAGTTGAAATCCTTTTTCTTTATTTCTCACAATTAAAAATATATCCCACTCACCAGAAGACCGCGGTTGTTTCACAGCTCCAGGGACAGTAATACTAGTAGACCCGGTAGCACTCTGAATCAAAAGTTTTTTCTTCGTCTCGGCATTGCTGGTGGACTCGCTGCCCGTACGAAACTTGGCCTGATTTCTCAGCACATTCCTTGGCGGTTTCACAATATTATCGACGTATGCAAGTTTTGCCGTTCTTACAGGCTGAGCCTTCTCGATCATCTTCCTCTTGATGCCCTCAGTGAGTCCCTTGAGTTTAGCCTCTCGTTCTTCAATACACCTCATGTACATATCGCGCCACATCTCGTTCTTACCGCGCGTGTTGCAATATTTCTTGAAGTTCTTATTGCAATGGTACTCCCAAAGCTCTTCGGTTTCTGGATGCAGCTGGGGATTATAATGCTCGATCTTGAAGAGCTGCTCTGGAGTGGCCAATCGTAGGACGGGTTTCAAAATGTAGTAGGGAATCGCTCCGATGTAATCCAGAAGGTCGATGTTTTCAATCAGCTTCTGGATGCACAGATCGAAAAGAGTTGGCACACTTTTGTAGAAGCCCTTGCTTTTCGTTCCTGAGTACACCTTTGTACGCTGGTTCTTGTTGCTCATTGCTTCGCAGAGCAGTCGTTCCTCTTCTTGTTTTAATATTAGGGCATTCTTTGCCGAGACATTTGGCAGGGGTCTGTAGTTAGGACTGATCTCCGGCAGGGTCGCAGCTAAGTTCACAGATAAGGGTTCCAAACTTTCGTTAGCCATTAAACGCGAGATGGCCTGTAATAAAACAAATAGGTTTGATTAGAACTTGAAATTTGAAAAGTTTTTGAAATCAAAGAATCGAGAACGTTGAAACGAGAACTTACGTTATTAACTTCTTCTTTACGCGTCGAACTGTAAGAGGTCGAAGGTCTGGGGAGGGTTGAGATTTCAGACCTGGTGGATTTGGTTGACTGTGTGGACGTTCGTTTCTTTGGAGCTGGCATCATGGAACTGCACATCCCAAGAGCATCACCAAAACTTGTGCCTAAAAATCATAAACAAAATCATTAAGTTTACCCTTTGAAAAATTGTTCTAAAAACTTATTCTATTTTTATAACTCCGAGTTTCAACAAATTGGAAAAAGCAACTTTGCCCACAATTAATGTGAAATAAAGTACCGCGATAACAAAAACCAGCTCGTGGCCTACTTTCACTCGCCTGTTCAAAGTTAGCTTTAAAATGAAAGTGAAATTTCATTGCTGCTCTCCAATAGTTCAACCACAATAAAATAACAATTACCCGAGTTGCAATCAATCCCAGAACCTGCGTCCACGAGTTTGGTCTTCTTGGGTTTTTTGGAATCGGATTGCTTTTTCTCCTTCTTATCCGATGCATCAGAGGAACTATCAGACTTGGACCTGGAGCTGGAGCTTTCGCTTTTATGTTTGCTTTCTTCCCTGTGTCTGCTCTCCTCCTTATGCTTGTTCTCTTCCCTATGTTTACTTTCTTCCCTGTGTTTGCTGTCATCTCTATGTTTGCTCTCCTCCCTATGCTTCGACTTCTTTTTCTCTTTTTCCTTCTCCTTCTCATCTTCTGAGCTCTGATGTTTCCTGCTCTTGTGCTTCTCCTCCTTCTCGTCCTCCGAACTCAGATGCTTTCTGCTCCTGTGTTTCTCCTTCTTCTCATCCTCCGTCTTCTCACTAGACTTCTTTCCGCTGCTTTCCGCTCTTTCGCTGCTCTTATGTTTCTTCTCCTCTCTGTGTTTATCCTTCTTCCTCGATTCCTCCTCGCTTTTACTACTTTTCGCACTTTTTTCTGGCTTCTCAGACTTTTCAGACTTGTGTTTCTTTTCATGTTTTGTACTCCTTTCTTCCTCTTCGTGTTTCCTCTTCCTCGAGCTGTCCTTATCTTTCGAGTGGGATTTCGATTTGGACTCGTGCCTCTCTTTATCACGTCTTTCCTTGTCGTGTCTCTCCTTTTCGGAATGTCTCTTCTCCTTAGATTTCTTTGACTCGTTTGACCTTACAGGTTGCTCCTCCTCCTGTTTTTTATAATCTTGATCTCCGTAATCCTGTTCTTCGAAGTCCTGTTGGTCCTGTTGGTTCTCGTCCTCCTCGTCCTCCTCGTACTGCTCATGGTCCTCATGCTGGTCCGAGTTGATCCTACTTGCGACATATTTGTCCTCGTCGGCGGAACGTCTGGAAGGACTCGGAGAGGATTCTTCCTTGTAAGCTTCAGGTGCGTCAGGAACACAGGCCTCGTCCTCATCGTCGCTCCTGTTGTCCGACACCATCTGCTTCCAATCCTCCACCAGCGACCTGGCGAGATCCCCACATTCTCCAGGAAACTTCCTCAGGGCATTCACAGTTCGACCAACTCCAGTTATTTGCAAGTGTTTAACTGTCACGGGCAACTGTTGAAGCCTTTTCAAACAGTGAATCACCTGAAATAAAAAAAAACATTCAACTATTAAAACAATCTGAACTTTTCAATAATAATTTTTGTTCAAATCAGAAATGTTATTATAATACAAAATTAATTCAACAAATATTATCATTGGTTACTCGAATTTGGTTTTATTATTTGATGATTTTTTTTACGATTTAATTACTTAATTGAGTTTAAGAAAAAAATGAATAAATAAAAGTGATTATGTTTATCAGGGAGCAAAACAAACATCCACCTCGCATATCTGTTTCAGATATCGAGGATCTTTTTTTTTTTTTTTTTTTTGATGATAAAAAAATAAGTCTACTTATTGGGAGGAAATATAAATTGTTCGGCGAAGTTGTGAAATTCAAAGTTCTGAGTTTGAAACCAGACTGCTTTTAAAAGCTAGATGCTTTGGATGAAAATTTTTTGGAATATATTAAAGGTTGTTAAAAATCAATCGGTCTTCTCAAAATAGAATTGAGTATTTTTAGATGTTCAAAAACGACGCTTTTGTTGGAAACAAATACAATCACAAGTTCGATGATTATATTCAGTTAAACAATATTGAAATTCACATAATTATATAACCGATATAATTGCTATATTTAATTTAATTTCCAATAAATTTATTTTTGAAGGAAAACCATTATTTTCACCTCCTTCTTTATCGGTTATTTTTTGTGACCAACCGAAGTTGATTTTTTCTTTTTTCTGTCGAGAAAATGTGATTGTTTCATAATCCATTAAAAAGTCCCAGTCGTGGCATTTAAAAACCGACAAAAGTCAGTCGCATCTGCTGATCTTGACTTTCTTCTGTTTTCGATTGTGGAAACAAACAAAATGATGCTATCTGACTCGCCCGTGCGACGTTGCTAATTATTACATATGTTAATTTCTGACAAACGCATGTCTGGCACAACGCTGCTTTCGTCACTAATGTCCACTGTTAAATTTTCGTACAAAACTTTTTTATAAAGAAAAAAAAACGACCAATAAGAAAACATTGAAATGCAATAACAAACATTTCAAAACAAAAAATGTGATAAAGCTCGTGATCGGACGAAAATAAAACTTTCCAGTTCGTAAATTTATTCAACCGTAGAGGAAAATACGAGTGGGATAATAAACAGGTTGTAATCACGTTTCAAAAACGGGCTTTTTTAAAGTACAAAAAAAGCTGTAATTTATGTAAATACTCCGGAAATTATAATTGAGAGCTGATAAGCGGAGGAAAAAAAGTTGGCGAACACTTTTACTAACCCTTTCCTCGTTGTTGTTGTATTTGACCAGACTTCTTTGATAATGTTCAATTTTGTCCTGCACACTCATGTCAGACATCTTCACAGCACGAAATTCACAAGCTGCCGTGATATGAGGAAAAAAACGAGTCACGGCTGCCGTTCAATGTCAAACGGTAATCAGCAGCTCGACGCGATTAAACGTTACAAGCTACAGCTGATGACTGTTTAAAACAAGGTTTCAAAACCGAGGGTTCTTCGAAAGGAAACTCAAACGCACTTTTGGCTGGCGCACCGATCACAAGTGGAAACAGAGAAGCCGCAGATGGACTTTCTCATAGGTGCCGTTGATCGAATTTGTTCACTCAGTTGGCCAATAGAAAGCAACTTTTCCCTCACTTTTTCTGTTGAAATATTCCCGCCGGACTCGTTCTATTATTCTTTATCCTCTAATCGAGATCTATTGTCCATCCTTGTCGGATTTGCAGGGACGTGACATTGTTTGAATTAATGACATTAGGGAAAACCCATCATTTGTTTCTGTTTTGAACAAAAGAAAGGATTGCTCCCCCAAATTCAATAAAATTGATCCAACAATCAGAAATTATATTTCTGACAAATTTAAAATACCAAAAGTTGTTTTAAAATTAGTTTGACAATATTGATTGTTTACATTCCAAAAATTTTAGTGTTTTTGATTCTATTGGAATTATTTTGTTAGACTTTATTAATTTTTTTTATACTTTGTAATTGTTTATTTTATTCGTCAGATGATGAAAATAGAATTATTTAAATGATTTTTTATCAAAGTTTATTTTTTGAATTGCGCTCTGAATTGGTGGGCAACATTTTAGGTTAGGTTAGGTTCGTAAACGTAAAAAAAAGAGAGGTTACAGTTGAAATGAAGTAAACATTACGTTTGATCTTGTAACATTTTTGTGTTTGTTTGTAGAAAATGAGTCAAAATGAGAAGGCAGAAAATCGCCGTCCCAAAATTGGCGGGGGTCCACATGGCGTTGGTAAATTAAAAAATTATTTAAAATTGGTTTTTCATTTACTATTGTTTTTTTATGAATGTTACACTTTTTGTCAACATATTTATATTATCATCTCTTTTTCATTTCATTTTCATCGAATTTTTATTTTTCAGGTGACCCAAAGGATCAGTCATTGAGAAAACTTGAACAAGATGTTTTAATACCAAAAAAAGTTCGAGAAAAAATCAAAACAGAAAAATGTGCCCAAGAAGTTAGCGGTAATTCAAACCTGTTTTTATAACTGTTTTTGTATATGAAATTGATTTAATTTTTTTATTTAAATTGATCTATAATTTTGATGGATTTTTTGTTTCAGATTTTATGAATTGTAGTAAAGAAACAGGGCTGTTGAACGTCATCAAATGTAGACCCCAAAATAAAATAATGAGAGATTGTTATGAAAGATGGTTCTACGATAAAGAATTAAACGAAGAATGTAAAAGAGAATATTTATATGAAAGAACGTATTTCCGAGAACATGGAGTTCCAACGGAAAATGTAAAGAAAACACTGCGATTTAAACCTAGAGGAACGAATTATAATCCGACTTGACTTATGCTGTAAATCTAAAGTAGTTACGATTCAAATAAATGTACATAAATGAAAAGTTTTATTTCACTCTCGCACTTCCAATCACAAAAATAATAACGATATCCTTTCGTTTATAAATGAGTAGTATCATTTTTATCTCTTTGATTTGTTACAGTTAAATAAAAATAATATCAATCTATTTACAAGGATTCGTCGGACTCGTCATCGGAGCAGGACTTATTTGTATTTGGCACCCACCGTCGCATTAAAACTTCTTTGATTGTGAACTGTTTCAAGTCGACCGGTGTTACTGTGGTACTTGTTAATGAATCTGGCCAAATTACTTGGGCGAAAAGTAATTCCTACAAATAACAAAAAAATAAAAATTAACTTCAATTCAAATGTGTGTCTGAATGCTTTAAATATTGTGAAATAATAATTTTTTTTTATACCTTTGATGCAGTTTCTGATAACCTTTGCAGACCAAAAATATTTTTCCATCGCTTTTTGTGGATTGATTGGTCGTCTTTATCACAGTTATTATCACATATCACAATGTAGGATGCATGGTAAAAAGGAGGTCCATCTTTGTACAGTACTGAATAAGAAAATATGAAATTAAGTTGAGAAAAATATTGATTTTTATCAAATTTAAACAATCAGCAATTATTTAAACTTACAAAAATCTCCACCATATTTTAGACCAGGTTTGACCACCCACCCTTTGCTTCTAAAATAATGGTACACTACATATCGTGGGATGAAATTTTTCGACTCGTTGCAAAAATAATCCCAAGCCTCTTTGATGCTGACAATTTTTCCTTCTGAATTAACAGCTTGCAAACAACCCACAGCATAGATGAGGAAAAACGATTCCTCAAAAGTGAGATGAAGGGTCTCTCTAACAGGAAACTCCTCATTTTCGATGGTCGGTTCAATGTTCTTCAGATAATCCTCATTTTCTGAGTCACTGTCGGGCAACCGTATAACTTTGCCCTCAAAATTCATCTCTCTGTCATCACCCTGGTAGACTATCTCGCTGCTGTCACACTCCATGTTTTTGCTTTTCGAATAGCTGTGATCATAATCCTTATTTATGATCTCGCAGTCTCCCTCGTCTGAAGATTCGATCTCGCAAATTTCCAAACTTTCCATCTCGTTTTGTACTCCGTTTTCTTGTTCTTTGGCTCCGTTTGTTTTACAGTCTGTGGTAAAAATATATATTTTCATTTTTTTTCTATAAATCATACATTCCTTTTTTATTTTTACTTTTAAGACACTTTACCTGACTTAGAAGTGGATGGATTTCCATTAACTGAATGCGACTTCTCCTTTTCTTGTTCCATGAGATATTCATTGCTGAATTTTTTCACATCATCGAACCACTCTCGTCTTCTTTTCCATTGTCTGTGTCTCACAAGAGGTGGGGCACCGTAATAAAATTTGCCAAACGATGGATAGTGACGTGATAAGGACCCCTTGCCAAAATATCCCTGCCAAAATACCAAAATCCAATTACAAACAACTGTCTAACATTTTTTTGCTTTGATTTTCAAAATGGTATTTATTTTTTCTTTCAAAACATACCATGGAATTGACAATTTCCATCTCCTCAGGATTGACAATGCACGTTCCGTGTGGGTTCAGGTGGCATGTGAAAATCATCAGGTCGCCCTTATCATTGTAAATTAAAGGAAGGGGTTGCTGTTGTTGCACCCTGACCCTCTTTTTAGCCTTTGGTTCACTCAGTTCCATCATTCACAGAATGATCAATTCTGACATTCGTCTTTTAAGTGTCTCTATCACTTTTTGATTTCACCAAGATACACAATGAATTTTTTGTCCGACTATTTATGTATATAAACAAACTTCAAAAGAGAAAGTCAAGTTGTGTTGGTGGGGGATTAAATTTCAGCGGAATTTAAATTTTCACTCTCTCATTGTATGCGTTGAAGAATGACAGATAATTGGCAAGTGTTTTGGAACACCCACGAAAAGCATGGTCTTTTTTGAGGTTAGGATTGACATTTGTAAACACACGAGAGCCGGATGAATTTAAATTTTAATTCAATTATTTTTTCTTTGACTTTTTGATATATAAAATGACAGATATTTCTTTGAGTGTGGCTGAAAAAACTTTTATCCTCCATGGAGTTGATGTGAGTAGAATATAAAGATATTTAACGAAGTGAGAATTTAATAATTGAGTTTCACTTTTGGAATTGGTTTTAATGTTCTGTATTTGTAGGCAAATTTTCGAAATGATGGACGAGAAAGGTGTCAGTATCGTTGGATTGAAATCGAGTCCAAAATCATGGAACAGGTCAATGGGTCAGCCAGGGTACGAATAGGAACAACTGATGTTATGGTGGGAGTCAAAGTTGAAATTGATACACCGTACCCTGAGAGACCGTATGAAGGAAAACTTGAATTTTTTGTTGATTGGTAATAATTTTAATTAAAAACAATAACAATTCAATATTAATAGTAAAAGAAAAATTTGATTGAAAAATTTAATTGTCCAAACAAAATTAATTGTAATTTTTTACATATTTTAGTTCTGCAAATGCAACTCCAAGTTTTGAAGGTAAAGGTGGAGATGACATTGCGACAGATATCAGCAACCAGTTGGCACTAGCTTACACGTCGCCAGAAGCTATGAATCTCAGATTTCTGAGTATAATTCCACACAAGAAATGTTGGAAAATGTTTATAGATGTCTTGGTCAGTGTTACAATGTTTTTTAAATTTCGTAATATCATAAAGTATTGTAAAATTTACTCATGTTGAACTGAGTGTTAATTGTAATTTTTGTTCCTTGTAGATCCTACAATGTGGTGGAAATCTTCTGGATGCAGTTGCAATTGCAGTGAAATCTGCACTTTATAATACAGAAATCCCTCGTGTCACGTCAGCGACCCTAGATGGAGGAGAGCCTGACATTGTTGTTTCCGATGACATTTATAATTGTATCAAACTGGACATTAGTAATTTTCCCTTGTTTGTAACACTTTGCAAAGTACGGTTTTAACATTTTTTAATAACTTTTTCTGGGTGATACTCAATTGCGCCGGATGAGATAATTTCATATGTAGTTGCACCTAAATTCATGTGCAGTTCCGCCTAATTCTGCGTCCATGCAATTGCGCCGGAACAAAAATAATATATGCCACGCAGTTCGCCCGGTGCGCATTGAAAATTCGTACACACAATTGGTTCGATTTCGCAGACTTGCCAATTTTTCTGCAAGCAGATCTGATCACCCCCTACAAGTGTACGAAATTTCAAGTCGATTTAATTCTCGGAATATTACCAAAAACTAAGTGCAAGCGTATCTCAGACGCAGTTCGCCCGGTGCGCATTGAAAATTCGTACACATAATTTAGTTGACTTCGCAGCCCTGCAAATTTTTCTCAGAGCAGATCTGATTATGTATGATTATTAATATATAACTGATATTATATATTTCAATTCGGCGCAACTCATATATATTTTGATTCGGCGCAACTGCGTAATCTAAACGCAGGATTCTTATCTATTTTTTTCATGTTGGCGCAATTGCAGAAGCCCTGGTATAATATATATGAGAAATATACAAAATACAATAAAATAATAAATAAATAAATAAGAAATAAATTCATGCCTAAGAGTAAATATTGTAATCAAAAAAATATATGTCATACCTTCAAAATCAAATATGTAAACGTTAAAAAATTTATCGTGAACTTTTTATCCTAGAATGCAAATTTGACCCGCATGCACCAACGGCACTTTTTTAAAAACAAATTCCACATCAACATATCACGTAATAACTAACAAATCGAACATATTTTTTGTCCTCGTTTTCNTAAAAATCATCATTATATCATTTAATATAAATTATGCAAACCTCAAATAAAAAAAAACAGTTATAATAAATGATTCTCGCGAATCACTCAAAGAGGCCGAAGAAAAAAATGGTATTCAAAGATTCAAAGATTCAAAGATCCGAAAATTTCTATTCAAATGAACGAAAATTCGTCAGCAATTAATACTACAATACCTTCAAACCTACAATAACAACACTTAACACCGGTTAAAAGAAAAACTTTCATCGTCCCTGATTCATAGGATTAAGACTTTTCGACGTGTGAAAATTTTAATCGGGTTATAACTATTTATCAAATTCAACAAAATTTATCTGATGTACGTGAAAACCGAAATCTAGTTTAGCCTCATAGCAAGGGAGGAAGTGGTCAAAAAGAAAAGTGGGCCTCGTTGGTAACATTGTTTTAAAACCTCCCGAAAGGTGGGGTGTCTTGGGCACAACGTAGTTGGTGGACGGCTTGAAGAAGGGGCCCGCTTTCTTATAGTCAACGGGCCAGTCTACGCATCTTTACGGTTGCTCAGCCGGTAGATCTTCAAAGTTGATGAGACACCACGAGTAGAGACTATCGAAAAGTGCGCTTTCGCGTTGCAGTCTCTCAACTCGTTTGACCAGCGAGCACGTGTACAAACGTCAGAATTCAAACTACAATTACAATTATGGCGCGAGCATGGACTGCAACTTTTATACTCTCGCTGTATTATTTATCACTAGTCAAAGCGGAAGACTTGAAAAGTTTTATGACGTGCTTAACTGAGAGGAGTATCCTTAATTGTGCCAGTAGTCACATTAACAATGAACTTGACAGATTGCAAAACGTGACCGGTATACAAAGTGATGTGCCAATTTCCAAAGTGATCGAAGAAACTAGGAACTTGATTAGTAATGGATTTGATACTGTGTTCGAGATCACACAGAGTGATGATACTGAAAATGAAGAACGAGGATATGCAGGTAAAATTGTTGAATATTTTTTCTCTTAATTTTATTGGTACTAATAAAATTTACCCTTGTTTTTATAGTATCATGACATAAACTTATTGATTACTTAATTTCCTATGAAAAATATGAAAAGCATGTAGTAGATTGTTTAGATGAATTTTTCGTCATTTGATTTGATGCCTAATTAAAATATCTAACTAATAACATTATTCACCGGTTATTTTTAACGTACAGTTGTTATACCGGTATCGCTGTTCATCTTTTCATGACCATTTACTGCTCAGCATGAACTGACCACCGCATTTTTGTGTAATGATAAAAATGTCACAGATATTTCCATATAATGATAACATTTTTCTCAAAAGATATATATTATTTGCTGCAAGTAAAGCTTTACTCTTTTTTATTTATTGAAAAGTTTGAGTCTATATATTCAGATATGGTATGTTAAATGTTTGACTTCAAAAGTGATATTTAAATAACGTGAACAAACAAACCTATCTATTTTATTATGATTGTATATATTTTTTTTTTTTTTTACAAAACTTATTTAATCAGATTATACTGTCAACTGTAACGTAAAAGAGAAAGTGATGTAAACAATATTCGAAATTGTCACTATAAATAACCAACTATAAATAACCAAAATTGCACAATATTTAATCATGCTTGACTTATCGTGAATCTTCCGTGCGCCCTGGCACACATTTCACCGGAATTTGGCACACGAGATCTGCACTCGAGCTCGATCAAGGTGACCAATAAATGTGCGAATAATTGTGGGTTCGGTCTAAGATCGTAACTGTTCATATAACGTTGCTCTTCTTGTCAATCATGTTATCACCATTTAATAAAGACCGTAACAAATTATTGCTCAGTTACTTACGTCAATTATCAGCTCGATTGAATCACTTGATCCTTTTCATTTATTTATCTATTTTTAATTTTATTAATTCGTACATCTAGTAAATGTATTACTTATCAGGAAACAAATTCCCAGAAAAATCATAAAATTTCTGCCAAATGTAAAAGTGAATTTATTTCGTATCGAGAAAACAGTAAAGTGTGTTTAACGATCCTCGGGTAAAATTGAATGCCATCTGTGGTGTCCCATTTTCTGTAAGTTGTAACAAAAATAATGCGCATAAGATGAACCTGTAAGATAAAGGTAACGTAAAAGAAATGCAACGAGAAGAAAAAAATTGACTAGGTGTTTATTTTTGGAATTTAAAAAATACAAGAATCTCAAAGTTAAAGTTCAACTGTATAGGAAAAGTGAAAACTTATTTTTATTCAATTGCAAGCTTTACCTGAAACATCGAAAAACAAAATGTTTTTGAAAGTAAATCTCTTCGCCGGTACGAACAATCGGTAGGGCAATCCTGCACACACCTGCTCCGGTCATTCTTACGAATGAATATTTCGGTCACTCCGGGAGTGCAGAGAATGGAAACTGCTCCATTAATTCACAAAAATAAAGAAAATCTTTCCCAAAAAATTGTATCCCGCGTCGAAAATCTGGGTTATCTAGTAGTAAACAACGAGAAATTTTGGTCTCAAAAATGATGGATTTGATGTTTTGCTACAGACTTCAAAGCTCATTTTATAGAAAAAAAGGAAGACAAATTGAAAAAAAACTGCTGAAAGCTTCTTTGTAAGATATTACAATAAAATAATAAAAAGTAAAAGTGAAAAAAAATGAATAGAGAATGATTATAAAGAAATTTGACAAACATTTTTGAAAAATTATAGAACCTTGTATTGATCAATTAATCGTCGAGTTTTTTCCGGGTAATGCTCAGAAAATGGATTACATTTGGATGATTCTATAACAACTGTAAAAAAAAATTCTCATAAGCTCTGGCATTGTCTGCCTAATTGATTCATTTCAAAGAATTTTTTTATTCTTACATTACTATAGAAGCAGTTATGTATTTACAACTTTTTCGTAAACAGTCATTTTTCTTTCAACTGATTGTTTAAGTTTTTCTTCGTTTCAATCAAAACGCAAAAAAATTATTTCAATCAATCAACAGGAACAATAATAACAATTAATATTTTTCAATGTATGATCAAGAAATGTTTTATCAAAATAATTATTTTCAATAACTGACATAAACTGCTGTTGTTGTGTACATTCTCACGTATGGCTTTATGTATGCAGCTGTTCGTTGGATTGTACTTGAACTCTTAAGTTTAGTGAAAGTAGATATTTAACGGTACGAATAAAATGCAAATAATCGTTGACTCCAAATTTCCTTTTGGTATCCCATGGTTTTGTATGCAACCGGTCATTTCTCACTTATCAAGTAGTTGCCAATAATGAAAAGATCGTTTTACACTCAAAGCAGATATTGGCAAGTATACCTAGAAAGTCACAACGAATCTATAAATAATTTAATCATGCATTCGTCTAATCAACTCGACAATCAGTTGGATTGTCTAATCATAAAATCTAATCACTGAAAGACTATTAAAATGAAAAGAAAATTTCATCTTGTCCACTTAAACACAGACAAACGTCCAATTACAAGATGATTAAATTGATTTTATGATAATAATGAGATATAATAGTTGGAACAATTTTGATTGATATGAAATCTGGAACAAAAATGGTGAGAAAAATGGTGTCTTAAAAGTTTTTGAATGCAACGACCGATGAATTATTTATTCTCCTTATATCGGTTTATGGCCAAGGAAATTTATATTCGGCCGCTCATAAACAATTCTAATTTGTTTGAAAATAACCACGGAAGTTCAAAGCCGATTTCATTGTTCGTACACGTATACTTTTCAATACCCAATGCTGTACTTGCAACAGAAACTCAATTTTCGAGAGAAAGTTCATCATCATTTCACTTCACGTCTTTCTGACAACATGATAAATGATCTAAATTTATCCGGGGGACTACTTCGCAGTTGATTTTAATCCTGTTTCACAATTTTTCGTACAACCATTAAGAAAATCGTAATATTTTTTTCACACGCAAGATTTTCACAAAACTCAGTACAATGTAACACTTTTTCTTTTATTAATATTCTTGAATGTATTACTTATTCATTTTCGCTTTGTTACAGACAAATACAAACTGCACTTCCACAAGCAGAAGAAGAAGCAACTTCGAAAACTGATAGTGATTGGAATGATCTTGAAATCGAAGATCAGTTTGTTGTTCCAACTGCTGTCAGCCCACTTCCAAGTTAAATTTTTCATCATTGCCGTTTTGGGATTGATCATCAACGCAGTTCGGTTATGGTTCGATATAAGACGAGCGTTTCAGCCGAACAGAGTTGTTTACTATGAACATGCTCAGCACCAACACCATTACGACCACGACGACCACGATGATCACGGATACTGGGCCAGGTCGTCGAATGAACGCGCAGGTCACGACCTTGCTTATTCCAGCCATGCGCCTAAGCAGTAAAACCTGTCATCGTGGATTATTGGGAACAATTATCCTGTGCATTTAAAACTACCGTGTTCATCTTAGGCGCAATGGGATTCTTGTCGCAACATTAACGGGATCCCGTAAAAAGAACCAAAAAGTGAAAATTCAAACGAACAATGCGCCAGGCCATGTTTTAGAGTATGTTATTTAGAACTTGTATAAAAATCAATTATTTCTTAAATGCGTTTCCAAGATGCTATCGAGTGAGTTTTTGAAAAGCATTTAAATACATTTTGAATGAGAGTTGATTGTTCATCGCTGTATTCTATAACTATGCCATAATCTTCTTCTGTATACCAGTGTATTCCTGTAAATTTGTAGTTTCCATTTCTAGTCTTCAATGTAACATACTAAAAATACACATCGAATAGTTACTACAATATTAGAACAGACCCGTTTCTGTAATTATTCAACAACAGTTTTTGTGAACTTTTTTTGAATGTACAATCAGCGAAATGCAAGTAATACGTATGATAGTTTTGTATGTATCGGAATGTATGTATTTATAACATATTTATTAAAAACTTATTTATTATATTTATAAATCATATTATTCTAATTTCAGTGTTTGCAATTCACAAATTATAAATCAATTCTGTTCTGGCTTATTTATTTCATCTATATTTTTGATCGGTTGTAAATAACTAATTGACGATCTGTCGAGATAATATTGTTAACTCGTATTTTTAGTCTAGAAATAAACTTTTTGTATGACATTTCATTATACTTTTTTTGTTATACACCCTGATTCAAGTGAACTTTGATAAAAAATACAAATCTCAGTTTATATTTTAAGAGGACTTTATATGAAATAAACTTGGAATTAGGATTAAAATAATAAACGAAACGATCAATATACAATTCTACAAAAATTTTATTGCAACTTGTCAATCGATCGCAAGAGACTGATAATCTTCACAAAATGTATAAATACATAAATCTAAATGAGATATTCAATCGCATTATAATCAACTCCAAAGATATATTCGGGCAGACATTATATTTCTACATAATTTAATATGACGTACAAGAAGAGACATTTTATTACAATGTTCCAATGTTTGCGTAATTAACCAAAAAATATCTTTTCTAGTGGAAGATACAAGCGAAAACTTTCAGTTTCGTTATAATTGTGCATTACAATCGAGTATCAGAATAATAACATTAAAATGTAGACGCTTGATATTCATGTCACTCACACGTTATAATATAATACACACAGTTTTGTTATCAAAAATGATTGCAGTGTACAATAATTAGATGAATTGAAAAAAATCATACTTTTGTGTATTACTTTCTCAAGTCATTAAAATTGAAATTTTTTATCATGGGAACTGTCTCATAAATGCATTTATTTATTCTGTCTAAAATAAAGTGTATGTACAAAAGTTTCATGAATGACGCAACCCTATAACTAATGAGAAGTTCTGAAATACCAATTTCAAAATGTTTGTGATATGCGATTACTATACAAACATTTTTGACATCAGTATTCGATGATCTTAAATTAATTCTAATTTGTTCATAATTATAATAATGATTCTAATTCAATGTCCGAAAATTGAATTCACAATCGAACTTTAGGATTTACTTTGATTTTTAATAATATTACAACAACCGTAAAAAAATCAATTTAAAAATAATATATAAATACGCATCGTTTTAACCCTATACAGTACTTCTCATATTCGTAAGTATTAAAGTTTACATGATTTGTAGACGATTTGAGTATTTCAATCAATCTCTCAGATACTTTTTGATAAAAAAGTTTAATACAGCGTCAAAGATATTTACTTGCATACTACGATGAATCTTACAATGCTACCGACACAAGGTGATTTTTTTACTTTTTTGAAATTAAATACAATTTGAAAAGATTTCTATACACGATCAATAATTCAAAAGAGAATATACTAATTACAAGCGGTAAATTTTAAATCACATAATTTATTGCATGAATTTGCGCTTGGCTTTTTCTTTTAACGATGAGATAAAATTTTACAGCGGATTCGTTAACAATTTCGTTTAAAGAATGAATTAACTTGTCCATACAATACTAATATATCATCACAAAATTTTTTCACAAATCTACATCCACATAGAACAATGGCTTTCAGCAGACTTTCATATTATACCTTCAAGTAAGAATGATTACCACAAACATATTACAACAAACGTTGCAATCAAATTAATTCTTTAATTAAGATTATGACATAATCCGATCAATTGTAACAATTCATTTTGCTCGAACAATATTTCGTAATGTCATTCAAACTTGTCCAAAGGTATCCTATTTACAAAATCCACTATACTTTGAATCACTCATCAATGAACCCTTTTCTACGATCAGACGCGTTTATTAAAATCCCGTATAATCATGCCAGGATCCACGGTGGTGCCTGTACTGCTGGATGGACGGAGCAACATGAATTGTTTCCGGAGTTCTGTAATAAACCGTTTTAGGTCTCTCGTTTCTACTTGTGCTAGGGGAACAAATCGAGTGCTTGGCACAAATGAATTTTGTTTCGATTCCTGGTATTGAGTCACAGGTTTCGTCTCCTGATATTGACTCACAGGTTTCGGCTCCTGATATTGACTCACAGGTTTCGGCTCCTGGTATTGGCTCACAGGTTTCGGCTCCTGGTATTGACTCGCAGGTTTCGTCTCCTGATATTGACTCACAGGTTTCGAATACTCGTATTCATTTTCTGATGGTTGCAAAAGAGCATCTCTTCCAGTGGGTTGTCTATGGATTGGCAATGCAAATCCACTAGGAAGACTCGTTTCCTGATTCAATGTAGGAGTCAGCGCATCGTTCAAAGTAACATCGTATTCGCTTTCTGGAATATCTTGAAGTCTGTGAGAATTCGAAACTTCGTTGATTCTTTGTTTGACTCTGTATCCTTGATTATTGGAATCTCTATCTTCGTCCTTATACTGAGAAGTACTGTAAGGATTTTGCGTGGAGAAGTTTTGAATAGGTGTCCTCTGATTGTTCGGCTGGTTGTTAGGCCGAAGAGGGCCAGAAGGTGGTGATATTGTTCTGAGAGGTTCCTCAATAGTCCAATTCGGAATCGGTTTGTGTTGTTCTCGGAGCTCGTGCACTCCAGCATTTCCAGTTGAAGACACATGGATGGTAGGAATTGTTGAAGGAGCAGATTCCGACACTCTCTTCGGTTGAGCATCCGGTTGGATCACTTTATAAGCATTATACACCTTCTTTTCATCTTCGTTTTTTTCTTTATAAAATTGATGCTCCTTATATGGTTCAAGAGTCTTGACGTAAGCATCGTTGTTTTTGTAATTTACTGTCGTCACAGGATATGAAGTATTATCGTGGACTATAGATCTTCCCTCATCTTGTCTTCCGACAAACGACGTAGCCTTCATGCCTACTGGTAACAGACCACGGGGATTGGGATTACCTCCTCGGGATGGCAAAAATGGTCTCTTAACGACGCGGAAGGTGGGTCTGGATGGAGGAGATGACGGAGGAGGTACAGTTTCATCTTCGTCGTAATACTCGGACAAGTAGTCTTCAGTTGTAGTTCTGGGAGGTTCCGTCTTGAATCGTTCTTTTTCAACAGGCTGAGCAGTGGTCTGTGGCTTGCTGATTGATGGTCTATAAGTTGGTCTCCAATACTTGCCAGACACATCTTTAACAGTGGTTTGATTTTCTTCGTCGTTAGGCTGAGAGTCTTCAGAATTTGACGATTGAGATGATGGGTACTCAATTCGAAGATTCGTTGATTTGTATGCTGGTTTTTCAGGTCGAGGTTTTTCTGTTTCTGGTTGAGCAGTGGTGGTGGTAGTGCTTGTAGTTGTGCTGGATATGGTTGTTGTAGTTGACGGTACTTGATTGTTGTTGACTGATTCTTCGTTGTCCTGAGAAGATGTTGGAAGATTGGCCACCCTGATGGGTTCACGATCAAACTCATCAATTGGTTGGTGATATCCTGGCAATTCCGGATCGGGCTTGGGTTTAGGCATTACCCTTTCGGGCAGATCTCGGTCGGAATCTTTGTTTCCGCGATCTAACAACCGATCGCGACCTCGGTCGTAGCTCCTTTCGCGATCGTAATAACGATCTCTCGGACGTTCTGGATATTTCCTGGGACGGAGGTCATCATCTCGATAACGAGGCCTAAAATATACGTAAAAAATTACTAACATGGTTTTTAAAAGTTTACTATGTATAATTTTTGTGTAATATCAAAAAAGGGATTGATTAATGAATAACTTTTACATGAAAGAAAAGAAGTTCTGAGAATTTAAATTTAATATTTGATCATAAAAATATAAAAATAAATACCTGTACAAAAAAATGTGGGATGACTTACTGTTTTTATGTTACAAAGAGGGACCTTCATTCTTGGGTAACACCCTCATCATCAACAGTCGGGTGATCATAACTAAAAAAATTGACTCAGGTTTTTTTAAACAAGTTCCAAGTGTTTTGTGAGTATTAGCAATTTGAAAGAAAAAAAAAACAAAATATGAAATGCTGAAATGGCTTATGTTTTGGATTATGAATGACGTTCACTCGACTGTCAATGAATGAGGTCATGCATGAATGAAAAATCGAATGGATTTTTGCGGTTCGAATTAGTACTTCAGGCGTGATGAATGCAAAATCTACTTCAATTTCATAGAGTAAGTATAAAACGGAATTGCAACAAAATTGTTTCACAGTTATGAAAAACAGAAAATCTATGAAAAGTTTATGAATATTTTTTACTTTATTTTCTTAGATTTTGAGATTACCTGTACGGTCGATCAAGATCCCTGGCGTCATATAAATCTCTGTCTCTTTCACGATAATTTGGTCTGCGCCTCAAAGGTCTGCGAGGTCTAATTTCTTCGAATAATTCTTCATCGTAATAATCAATGTCTGGCACATCTGCAGGTCTTCTTCGGGGTTCATCTGAAAGTTATGATATCCGATGATTAATCAATTTCTAAACATTTTTAAACGCCACCAAAATAAAAAATAATTTTTTTAATTACTAACCAACTGCAGAAGATGGAGATGGTGTGGAGGAAGACGTGGAAGACGAAGATGCAGATGATTTATAAGAATATTTATCCTGTTCCGACAAAGGCACAGGTCGACGAATCTTAGGTGGAGTTCTTGGTCGAGCATAAACAGACGACAGTGGTGCTGCAGGCTTAACTAGACCTTCCGAGTTTCCATTCGACGCGGCTACTGCCGGAGCTTCCTTATCGTCGTAATCATCTTTATATCTGCAAATTAATCAAATCAGTTAAGGTAAAGGGACCAGTCGTTGAACAAGTAAGGTTGCGCCAGAATTTAAATGATTGTATCGAGGAAATACTGTATTGAAATTTTTTAAATTTACATTTCACGTATTCCATTAAATATCCAAAAAA
>JAAMPD010001750.1:0-20710 GCA_025266255.1 Trissolcus basalis | reverse complement strand
AAAGTATTGAGTGTCTTCGACACTCAATATCCGTCTAGACGACATCCGGTATTGTCTTATCAATGCACTTTTCCGCGAATTCCGCCAGTTGCATAAACGGACCACCCGCAGATGGACACGTGATTTGTGCCATCTCCAGGTGCCCTAATTAAGTGGGGACAACCCCCACATATGCATTTTCAGAGGTGACGAACCTAAGTGCGCGACCCAGGACGGTCATTATTAATTGTACCATCAATCAATTCACTAAGTAACAGTTCGACTTATAACTTGTCTCTTTACTCGTTTTAATAAACAGTCTTATTTTCAAATCGTGGACTTAGATTATTTTATACCAGCTGCGAGTCATAACAATATGATTAAAATCATACTGTTATCATGAACTTTTGGTTTGGTTTATTAAATGACATTATTTTACCAAGATTTTTCATTTTATAGCAACACCTTTTTGGAAAACCATTTTTAAATCTTTGGATGACAAAAAGGTCCTTGGGTACCACGCTTACAACATTCCCGATTAGCGACCTTTTTTGGCTAACGTTTCTGTTAAAAATTTGATTAATGACAGAGCACCACTATACAAGTAATTATTATCATTGTTGTATTTCTAATAACGATAAATTTGTTTCCATTAATTATTTTATTTATTCCTACTAATGTACTTTATGTTCTTTAAGTAGCCAAATTGATTTTCAGATCATCACAAACAATTTGGTTACTTTAAGTACATAAATATCTAAAAATTTTTTGATACTTTTTCAATTTGAAAAATAGACTGTTCGAGCGCTAGTCCCGATATTGTATCCGGCCCTTTAATTGTACTTCATCGTTTAGAATGTTGTTACTAATAATCCAATATTTAATTAACATACAAAAATCACGATAATGACTTCACATCAAGAGGAATTATTTAACGATACAATTATTTTCTTACATAATTTGTATAGAGACGTAGACATTTCACGAAACGGAATTTGAAAATTCGTCTAATCTATGAGTGATTACATTGCAAACACTTATGTGCCATTTTTGAAGAAAGAGTTTCAAACAAAGTTTGTATGTTTCTAAGATAAAGATGCTAACATGAGGAACATTTATTATACTAGGGGGCTACGCCCGCTAAGCGAGCTGTGCAGCGTGTGCAAATACCCAACCCTTTGTTTCTAATAATTTCACTGTTTTGATTAAAATAATGAACAGTTCAACGCTTTGACAAGAAAAGTCCTAGTCAAGTTAAAAAGTATTTTTTATGAAATATCCAGCTATTTAAATTCAAACGTTCTATGTTGAAATTTTACTAGTATTCTCAAAAACTGTAGGTTCCCAGATTCTCCGGATTGATTCCTCGATTATCTTTGTTATCATTAACAATATTTTTTAAACATTACATATACTTTATTACGGTCATATGTAACTCAATCTCGTATTGTCGTTATTATACTAGTGAATGCAACGTTACCGTCATCTTCGTTGCGCGTATACAGGGTGTGGCAAAATGCTATGACATGACTGCACCATTAGGTAAAACGAAAAAATCTAAACTAAGTTGCTATAACCGTTTTTTTTTAATTTTCCGATTTTTAATCAAAGATTGGAATATGACGAAATTTTCCAAATGAAGTTTAGGAACGACGGAACTTCATGTCGAAAGTGACAATGATAAACAAAGGTTACGAAATATAAAAAATTTGAATCGAAACTATTGAAAAATTATTTTGAAGTAACATTATTGTTAGGTTGTAATTCATTGTACATCGTATTATACTGCTGATTCAATACTACTAAATCAAAAAAAAATTTTTCAAACATTCGAGAAATAATTATTAGTGCGAAACGAAAATTAAACTCGCAATAAGCGTGATTCTTCATAGGGTCTAGACTTCGAGCTATGAACTCGGCAATGCGGGTTCAAAACTTGAGAAATTAATTTTTTTTCTTCATTAAATCTGATTGTAATTTACTATCGAAATTTTCCGGTAAAAAAACTCATTCATTGGAATAAAAACTTATATGTTTTATTTATTTTTCTTTTACGTAGGAATTCATGAAACATGAATGAAAAATATTTTCGCAGTATTTGAATAATGTGAGCGTACTTAAACATAGTTTTCAGCCTTTCAAAATCTGCACGTCTTACACTCAGAAAACCGTCTGAAAAAAATCTGTTTCGATCTGATAAATTTTTGTTAAATTGAATGAATTTTATTGGGATACTAACCTGATAAACATTTATTAGGTTAATATCTAAAAAAATTCATTGAATTCAAACGAATTTTACTTTGAGTGTAGACAAAATGCTGAAAAACTTTTGAGTTTAGAAAAAGGGTTAAGAGTTTTTGGAACGAACATGCTGCGTGCGCAAGTCACAAATAAAAATATTATAATGTCAGTTGTCAGCTTTGATTTTTTTATTTTCAAAACGAATTGAAAAAAATGTAACTTTGCAAAATATTTCAGCTCAGAATTTTGAGGATGTTGAATCAACCCTGCAAGTTTCAGTCATATCGCGTGCGCGTGTTACGACTGAGAAGTTTTTAAAGTCGGTTTTTAGCCTTCGTTTCGCATTTAAAATTATTAAAACGAATTTCAAAAAGTGTAACTCCTCAAAATATTTTGCTCATAGTTTTGAGAGTCCTGAATCAACCCTGCAAGTTTCAGTCATGTCACGTGTGCGCGTTACAACTGAGAATTTTTTGAAGTCGTTTTTGAGTGCTCGATTCGAATTGAAAATTCTCAAAACGAATTCCAAAAAAGTAAATCTTCTCAAAATATTTCTGCTCATAGTTTTAAGGGTTTCAAATCAACCCTGCAAGTTTCAGCCATGTCGCGTGCTCGCGTTACGACTAAGAGTTTTTTAAAGTCGGTTTCGAGTGCTTGTTTCGAATTTAAAATTCTCAAAACGGATTCCAAAAAACTATAAGTTTTTGAAATATATTTGATGATAGTTTTGAGGGTCATGAATAATTTCTGCAAGTAACAGTCATCTTGCGTGCGCGCGTCACGACTAAGAATTTTTCTGGTTTTGTTATTTGTGATCGTTTCGATTCAAACATCCTCAAACCTAGTTGCAAAGAAGAGTAAGTGCTGAAAATGTTTTTTCACTCCTCAGAGCTGAAAATGTTTGTTCACGGAGCAGAAAAACAGTTGGCAATAGCCAACTGTCCCTGCAACCTCGACGTAAAAAATATAGTTCTTAACTTAGCAACGAGTTTTAGGTTGCCAACATAAAACTCGTTTTTCCTACGTACAGAAATATACTATTTCTGTTACTCTAGTCTATATTTCAAACCCTTTGAATTGTATACGTCTGTGTTTTATAATATGTAATCACAATCAGTCGTTGTGAATAATATGTTTAGTATTCAATTATCAATTTTGAGTTCAGAGGTTCTTGGAACTGAAATAATCACACATTAATTCCAGAAATCAGGCTTTACTATACTGTAGGAGCTTTCCAGCAATTTTTGACATATTTTCTGAATCGCACAATTCTGTCAATAATTTTTGTATGTCTGCGGGTGAAATGAAATCTGACTGCTTCTCTCCAACGATTTTGATTCCAACAGAATTGTCAAAAAAATGTCCTGAAATGAATTATGTTTTCTTAAGTATATTGCGGACTTTTTTTTATATTTTATTGTTGATAATCCTTTTTAGTACCATTAGCAATTACGTAAGCTTTGAACGGATCGTATAACGCAAACAACAATGCTGACTTCAGTTCACCCGGATCACCGCTTTCTACAAATAATTTAGGCTCTGGGTCCTCTTCATCTATTGCCAGTGAAAAAGTTTCTCCTGGGCTTGAAGTATTGCCAGTTTTTTCATGATAATCGATTAAAATTAGTAATAAAACTTGTTAATAAAGCAGTGTATGATATAATGCGTTTCTTTCAAGCAACAATTTAATTCAGCCTCAAAATTCGAGAAAAACAAAGAAATAGTCATTCGAGTTAATTTTGGAAAAAATAAACATCTCAAGTAATATTCAATAACGATTTTTCCGATTTCGGTTCCTGAATATTTTACGCAATATTATGATTCACTATTTGCAGCTTCTCCATGATTTATATGAAGCTGGTCCTTAACTATCTGCTGGAGTTTTTTATGAGGATCTCTTCATAACCGCTGCAGTTCCAAAAACAGCGAGACGTCTGAAGCTTTCCACTTTCCAGCCATTATCTACAAAATTTAGTCTTTGGAATCATACAGTTATATACACTATAAAAGAGAAGTAAAATTATTCTTGCAATTTTTTTACAAAATTTCATTGGAGTGTAATTTGATTGAATCTAGGTTATAATTCTTCCATTTGTTATAAAAATTTTTTGTTCGAAAGTTCATAATTTCAATCAGAATTTTTAGCAAAATAAAGACGAAGAAAATCTTAAAATACTATCAATTAAAATATTTATTTGTTATTAACAAAATTAAATTCACTTTCTTGAAAACAGAATCATTTCCGAAAGAATCGAACGCATCATCCGTCACAACCTTGACGACTTCAGCAATATTTTGTGCGTAAAACGCCAAGTTAAAATCTCCTTTTTTCACCATTTTGTCAATCGAAATGTTGTACAAAAATAATGAAAACTTTTAACCATAGATTCAAAAAAAAAAAAAAACGTCGCCTTTTTAGTGTTACGAAAATACCAAGATGTATAATACTAGTCATAGCGATTAGAATTAGTTACAAATAAGTATTAAATAACTAGTATTTGAAACTCACCAATATTAATAAATAAAAATATATATCAATTTGAATTAATATTAGACAATGGACCAATTAAATCCTAATATATTAAAGTGAATGTAATTGTAAAACTCAAAACACTATGATATCATATTATAAATTGTATATAGAACTACGACAAATTTATTGAAAATCACTGAATTCCAAAGTGTAACATTAAACGATAACTACTGCGCAAACCGAGATTGTTTGACGTTTTTATAGAAAAGTTAACAGTAAAATTCACAAAATACAGTTTTCAGTAGAGTTAGTGTTAAAATGAGGAAATTACAAGTCTGTTTGATTTTTTCGAAAAATGTTGATGATTGGTTCAGTTAGATAATAATAGATATTTCCGAAGATGTCGGAACGAATTCCAAAAAAGTGTAACTCCTCAAAATATTTCTGCTTTTAGTTTCAAAGGTCCTGAATCAACCCAGGAAGTATTGACAACGACCAAAAAAACACGCGAAACAGAAAGTCCTAGGCGTCTCTCCAAGGTCCGTGCTTGGACACGAGACTATGCGTGTCGAGCGGAAAATGAGGGACGTCTCTCCATGGTCCGTGCTCGGCCGCGAAACTAAACCTACGCTGCGGAGCTTTTCTCCACCGCACCAGTCGTCAAAGCAGCATCGCTCTGATTAGTGCGGAATAGTTAACCCCAAAACGCACCTCAGGAGGCCACGTACGCCAATATACTACCGTTTTTTGGAGCTTTTTTTCCCGGATACCAGCCAACGACCCAACCAACCTAGGATTTAGCCACGCAGCGTGGAAGACGACTAGCCGAGTATTCGCCGGACTTCTGACTCCCAGACACCAGCCGAAGCCAGAAGCGAACAACCAGCCCACGGAAAAACTCACAAACCAAACGGCCTTTCTTAAGGCCAACTTGAAGTTTTTAAATTCTAAACCCCTTCGGGTAAAACAAAGCTAAACCAAACGGCCTTTTTCAAGGCCACCTCTCTCTCTCTCTCTCTCTCTGTCTGAAGTGTTTCTTTTTCATTTTTCTTTTGTTCACAGGTTTTTTATCACGATCTAGAGGTAGTCGTTTTGCTGCCGTCTCTGACGAGCCGCCGACTACCAAAAGCCACAAAAACTTCTTGAATTTTAGGTATTTAGCGCCCCTATCGCGACTTCTTTACGTCTTCACTTCATTCTAATTTTACTATCTTTTATCCGCCACGGACAGCTTTCGACACAGCGCGCCGCGAGCATTAACGCGGTCCGAGCTACAGGCCCTGCGCCGGCGCAGAGCACGCCAAAAAGCCCTGGAAAATAAAAAAAACATCTAGAACTACAAATTCGCGATCGAAAGTTGGAACGCGAATTAAATTGTCTCGCGCAAATCAAACCGCCGTTGTCTTAAGGTCGCCACATCTCACCTACGAAGGTGAAAAAAGATACGTGCAGCGTTATCCATCCCTTTTTACCCCAGTTACCGGTCCTCTGTTCGAAAAAGCTGCCGTCCCCCCGAAAGATAAACCAGCCTCCATTAGGGATCGCAGGACCTTGTAGTTGGTATGGGGGCTTAAGCTTATCGGTTTCGCTGGGTCGCGATCGGCGACACCGGGTTGACGCGGGAATGAATGTAGCATCTCTATAAACGGGCTCTGCTGATGTGAATGGCATTGACCCCTATAAACGGGCTCTCCATTGAATCGAGACCCCGCGAGGGGTCAGGTGAACGGCGCGCGGCCCGGTGGCGTCAACCGCGGCCCACCTCTACGGTAAAGGTCGGAGCTTCGATCCGGTCCAGCCAGCGGCGCGCTTTATGGCATCAACGGCTACACCTTTACTCGCGGCGCGAGACGTTGCTGCGTGTCTTGTACTGTGCACAGTAAACCCTTAGTCAACGCTGCACTCTTTTAAGGTGGTTCTAATCCACCTGCTAATAGTTTAAACACTCACTGCCTTATGAGACTTTTTATAAGCAATAAAGAAAGTATCGCAATCTTTCGCGCGCAGATCTTTCGTTTTTTGCAGGTAACATTGAACTAAAGAGAAGATACATGAACTTTCGCATTCACGAAATTGGGGAAAACTTAGTAACGGTTGATCACGCCCCGGGACCGAAGTTTTGATTCTGTCTGGTACTCGCATCAAGAGGCGGCCGTCGATGAACGAAATTTGTGAAACTTTCAATAATGCAAGAGTTTGACAACGTTGTTCTGACGCTAATGCCAATAGTACCACAAGTTTTTTTGTTATAATATCTAATGACATGTTATCATACGGAAAGTGTTGCTTTAGTTTAGCAATCACTGGAGCTGGATCCCAAATATAATTGTAACGAGGGAAGGCTAGATATAAACAGCTAACGCCTTCACAGAACCTCTAAACTAAAACATTATCGCCTACAGAATCTCTATTATTAATTGTTACTATTAATGAAACCGCGGGTCAAGTGGTGTTTAGCGTCGAGTTACATTTTGTGGGTTCAAGCTCTTTTGCTAAAAAATCTGAAACAAATTCTATTGTCGGTGTAAAAACGGAGCATCCTACGGTTTTGCAGAAATTCCACTAAGATCTCAACGGACGAGTGTATTGCTGAATGGTCGAAGGGGCCAAGGACGCCAACATTGGACCAATCGCTGCTGCTTGCGATTTATGAAGGCTATGCAGACAACCTCCCTGCCGCCAGGAAAAGCGTCTTGTAAGACGGATGCCGATCCCTAAGAGGAGCAGAAAGAAGATCATGAGAGGGTGAAAATAAAATAGGCGCAGACACAAGCATTTGTCTATAAAGAGGGAACCATGGTTAAGAGGGCCACCACAGGACCACCAGGACTCCTTCCGCCCGATCATCAATTATTTTCCGCAGAATTTTCGAGATTAAAATAAAAGTAGAGAAACAGTTGAAGAATAAACCATTCCAGAACACGAAAAACGCGTCCACTAGCCAAGATGCGGGGTTTGGTAGCCAAGATATTTACCTCTCACACTTAGAGTTCAGCATAGATGCAAACAAATCGACATCGAAGGGACCCCAAACCTGATAAATTCTATTAAAAGCTAGGTATGACAGCGACCACTCAGTGTCTGTATCAACTCGGCGTGACTCGGCGTCCGCATGAATATTCTCCACAGATGCTATGTAGGAGGCAAAAACAAAAATTTCGCGCTGTTCACACCACTGCCAAATTTTTCGAGCAAGATCAGAGAGTCTAGGAAACTGAACTGACCCGAAGCAATTGATATAAGCGATTGCGGTTGTATTATCAATCCTCATTAAAATTTCGAAGTTTGTCACATCCCAAGCGAAACACCTAAGCGCAGGAAAGGCAGCGCAAATTTCAAGGGCATTAATGTGCATTTCTTTTTCATCGTCCGACCACCATCTCCGTGCGCGTTGATCCCCGCAAGAGGCGCCCCACCCCGTCAACGATGCGTCGGAGAAAATTTCACGCGCATAAGTTTCGGTTCGAATAGTGTTAGCTTGCGACTTATCCGACAGAACTCTGCTCCACTATTCAAAGCCTTGATTTAACGTGGGATTGAGGGACATCTTTTTACTATACGAACCGCCCGATTGCAACAAGGCCAAAAACTTTTCGCGTTCCATTTTCTTTGTATAAAGCATACCATAACGGTCTGCTGGACAAACCGAGTTCAGAAAGCCAATAATACTCGCGAAATCTCTAATAGAGCACGATGCTTTTATTTTGAAATTTGATACTATGTACAATAGTTTTTTCCGACGATCGTAAGGGATAGCAAGAGTTTGCCTCTCTGAATTGAAATTAAACCCGAGGAATTTTCTTTCCAAGGATGGAATCAACTCTGATTTTTTAAAATTTATAATGAATTCTAAAGATGTAAACGAGTTAATGTGAGCCTTTACGTTCGCCTGACAAACCGACTCCGAACAGCCTCAAAGGAGACAGTCATCGAGATACACGACCGATTGGAAGCCTTCCTCTCGCAAAAAACGCGACCGGTACGCGCATGATTTTGGTAAAAATAAACGGGGCCGTGCACAAGCCGAAGGGTAAAGCTTGCAATTCATAAACAATCCGACGCCAACAGAACCGAAGAAAAATACGAGACGACGAGTGTATTGGTACTAACAAGTACGCGTCCTCGATATCAAGTGTTGCCATGAAAACGTGAGGTAGCATGAGCTGAAAAGCCACTCTCCAGTCTTCTAGCTTAAAATGTGGGGCCTCTATGTACGCATTTAAGTCATTCAGGTTGAGAATAAAGCGCATCCCGTCTGAAGACTTTTTAATTAAGAAAAAAAAAGACGGAAACTGTTCCGATCTATTTCCACGTCACAGTGGTTTGCTGTGGATGACGCAAGGTTTGGTATGGGTAAGTCGCTTCTAGGTGGGGGTAACGAGACAAATAGAATTTGGTAGCTCGCAATGGCGCTCAATACCGTGGAATCATTTGTGATTTTCTTCCAAATATTAAGGAAAAATCGCACGGTGGGTATCGCAGTACCCACTTTTTCGGACTGGGAGCAGCAGTTTGTTGATTTTGGGCGGGCCTAAAATCTCCAGATCCCCTTTTACAGCGTACTTTGTCAACAGAAGTTGACGGACCTCACTGTCTAAACCAACTCCTACAGTGAATTGGGCGAACTTCATGATCGACGGAGCCCAGAGAAAAATCTCCTTGAGTCCGAAAAATTCCAAGCCAATCTTCTCCTCACCTGAAGGATCGTTACCTGGAGGATCGTCAGCTGGGGAATCGACCAATGTGGTATTCTGAACGAAAGAGACCATCTGCGGTCGCTTTTTCATTGAAACATGGAGCCTATAAGTAAGAACGCAGAGGAATGAGTCGGTTGTGTTTTTTTCTTCTCACGAGATCAGCGAAAAACACACCTGGTTCACCAGCTTATTTAAAATCGCCTCCAAAGCTCGATCTGACCTAGGGGCTGGAGTTGGGTCCCGTGACCGGCTCCAAGAACCGTCGTCATAGTCTCGACAAGACTCAGTGCGCCATAGTAAGAAACATGCGAGTTCCCAGAATGACCGCGATGCTCACAGCAACGGTCCGATTTACGATTTCCGCTTTCCTCTTTCGATCGAGAATGACGACTTGAACGCCAACGTGAACGACGTCTATGCTTTCGACCCATAACGTTAACGGTATAGTAAAATCACAAAAGATTAACTAACGAACCTCGTTGTTTCACTACAAACAAAAACACAATGAAGGAAATGGCACTTGCCGCCAACTTTTGTCTTTGGCGGTATTTTTTGAACCTTGTTGGAAAAATGAGTGACAAGCACTACTACAATTATCATATTTTATCCGGACGAGGCCATAGTTATAATTATGTTATGATTTTAGAACATTTGGAAGTTTTATCTTCAACTCTTCTTGCCTTTTGTCGCTGCCCAATGTCCATAAATGGATTAATTATATTGTTCTCATATGAAAATATACGCACTAAAACAACGAATATGAAAATATAATCAAATATGAACACTTTTTATATTTTGTGCTGCAGGTCGCATATCCGTCAAAGTATTTCACAAATCATATAATTATTCATTTGATATTTTATTCCGGGAATTATTATTGAAGGCAATCACACAGGTGTCACTGCGCAGGTCCGACTGCGCAAGTGTCACGGCGCAGGTCCGACTGCGCAAGTGTCACGGCGTAGGTCCGACTGCGCAAGTGTCACGGCGCAGGTGTCACTGCGCAGTAAGACTTGTGCAGCTGTCACTGCGCAAATCTAACTGCGCAAGTGTTACTGAACAAGTGTCACGGCACAAGTGTCTATGCGCAGATGTCACTGCTCAAGTGTCACTGCGCAGGTGTCACTGCGCAAGTATCACTGCGCAGGTCCAACTGCGCAAGTGTCACAGCGCAAGTGTCACTGCTCAAGTGTCACTGCGCAAGTCCCACTGCGCAATTGTCACTACACAGGTCTTACTGTGCAAGTGTCACTGCTCAAGTGTCACTGTGCAGTTGTCACTGCGCAAGTGCCACTGCGCAATTGTCACTACAAAGGTCTGATAGCGCAAGTGTCACTGCCTCGGTGTCACTGTGCAGGTATGACAGCGCAGGTGTCAACAGTCATAATTTTTATCAATGACGTCATTAACGTATCGATGTCAATTTTATTAATGACATCACGCTTTGTTTCCATTAAACCGTACGTAGAACAATTTTATCGGAAAAAGTGAAATTTCAACCTCTCATAACTCCTTCAAATAACGTCGTATCCGAATTTTTTTTGTCAGCTCCGCGGGCCCTTTCCAGAGAGCACACTATGCACCTGCTTAAAATGTTTCCATACGAGTTTTTATAGGCTGAAAATCGCTTATCGTTGTCTCCGGAAAAGTATACACGGTAGTATTGCCACTCTTTTTTTTGTACTCGGCCAGAGACACTTTCGTATCTCTTGATATAAACAAATATTTTCTATAGTTTGAAGTCATTCCATAAGCATTTCTAGATGATACTATGTTTCTTGGACTATATAGTATTAACATGTTTTTTTTCAAGTTAAAATGATGAGTTTGAATTGATTAGATTTTTATTTATTCAATTATTCATTTATTTATAATAAATGTTCATTTATTCATTCATTTCAACATAAACAATGTTTATTCTGTGTTGACAAATCATTCTGAAAGTCATATCCCCAGTTTCTATGAAATTTGAACTAAAATTACCATGAAAAGTATCTCGTGTACTGAGTACACGGCGCGCGCAACCGTGCAACTTTTCTGGTGCGCGCAAAGGAAGGTTAAAGGACAGAACTCATCAGTCCTCCGGAAAAACCAGTGAAACGATGTCTCATGTTTAAATCGCGCTTTAGGTAGACCTGAAGAAACCCCTATACCGAAGAGGGTTGCGGACCTGGACGCGCGATTTAAATACACTCTTGATAAACCACACGGGCGTACCGTCTTCATTCTTGCTCCACCAGTTTCTATAAAATATAAAACTCTACCTCCTGTACCAAAAATCCTAAAAATCATTAAAATGAAAATCAGTCTTAACCCTGACTCCATTACCCTAAATAAAAACGTCGTCACTCTCTTCATTTTTCGACTCTTTCGTCCTTCACCGTCCGGCAGACCTTCCTTCACCGCTACTCGTTAAAACTACTTATTTTGGTTCCTAATTATTCATCGACCTTGTACCTTTGATTGCGGACAACCAAATATTCACTGAACGTGTGTTGGATGTAACACTAATGTCGGATGAAACTTATTTATTATTGCTCGAAAATGTTGACTCTCTGCATGTTTTTATCACACGCTCGCTGTGATGACGACGATAACAATTTGCAATTTGCGAACCGTAAGAGAAGGACAGGCGAGCCGGGGTCTTCGAAAAAATCATACAGGCAAGTATTGACATTGCAAACAAGAACATTATAAAATTTTATTAAAACCTCAATTTATTCAAATTTGAGAATACATTTTTACATTGCTATTATCAGTTTTGTCATACGAGGCACTCTGAGCTCTTGAGCATGTAATGAAGATAGTGCTTATCACTCGACCATTTCGCCATTACTTTTTTTTTTGCCGAACCAAGTTTTTCACTATCGTAACTGAATTCCACAACTGACTGCAATAGGATTCATCCACATCCAATATCGTCCTAACATTGTTGTCCGATGGGATCATTGCATTGTTGTCCGATGGGATCGCGGCATTGTTGTCCGAAGGGATCGTTGCATTGTTGTCCGATGGGATCGTGGCATTGTTGTCCGATGGTATCGTTGCATTGTCCGATGGAATCGTGGCATTGTTGTCCGATGGTACCGTTGCATTGTTGTCCGATGGGATCGTTGCATTGTTGTCGGATGGGATCGAGGCGTCGTTGGTTGACGGATAAAGTAAATCACATTTGTTATTTAAGAACTCTTCATTTAACACGTCCAACTCTGATTGAAGAAATGTGTATACCTCATTCGACATTTCAATTTCCGCTTCGACGTTTCCGTAATACAAAAGTCCAGTTTGACAAGGTATAGATTTAACAATCGCATTTGTGCTACTATTCATCCATTCAATGTCCAACAGTTCCGTAGTATGAGCGGAATCTAAAATTATAAACTGTGACGGGTAGATTTTTGTCCACCCGTCACTTTTTGAATTTTGCACCTCTACGATACTATTGATCACCAATCAGAAAAGGGATCGATGGCAGCGCACGAGCGACTAGCCCTTAGGCCCGTTTTCGTGACAGGCCCGGTACGCGACGTGATCGCGTACTCAGTGCCCCGAAGGAACCACCGAGATGACCAGTTAGACGACGAGGCCGCTGCTGGACAGCGAAGCATCGCCAACGCCATCGCCGGGGCGGGATGCCCCGGCGCGCAAGTAAGTTGTACCTTTCTGAGGGTACCTGTCCGAGTTCCCCCTGTGTTTTCTCAAAAAATCAGCTCTGCAAGGAGCGCGTTTGATTAAGGAGCTGACCGAGTTGAAACGGCACAACGGTCACATGGAGGCAATCGCATTAAGCAAAGGATTGTACTTAAAGCCTTACAAAACGGGCCTAGGGCTGGAGTTATCAAAAAAACTCCTGATAAAGCTGCCGTAACAAGCTCTGTCGAACGTCGACTTGTCACAGTATGCGAAGATGTGAAAATAAAACATTTTCGAGGAATCTTCATGCGCGACGCATTACCCAAGAGTGGCCTGGAATAATGAAACAGCGATAATCAATTTAGATAGTTTAAAAAATTCGGGGACTCACTGGGTCTCCTATCGCAAAAATAACGAGAATGTCATATATTTTGACAGTTTTGGTAACCTTCGACCTCCGTCAAAGCTCATGAATTATTTCGGAGTCGACAGCGTGAGGTACAATCACGAAAGGTTTCAACGTTTCAACACCTACAATTGCGGACACTTATGTGTAAAATTTCTATAGAACTTAGAATGACGCTGCTATTTGAACAGTCGCAATGAATTCTTTTACATGTACATTGAGTGGAAATACATCCATCTTGGACGCGAATTTTTTTCCTCCGATTTAGTTACCACCAAACTGACGGTGCGCGCTCGGTCTCGTTGAATTTTTAACGTTCAATTCGATTCCTAACATTGACGTTCGTTAGAATAAATTTTGCGTTGGCCTAGAACGATAACGATATTAACGGGATCTTATAAGCTGCAGGACTCAAAAAAAAACACTACAGGAACTCAACGTTGTCATCCAATTGAAAGGAAATATCAATTCGTTACGGTGCGACTCGGAGTGCAGGAAAGACGTTGATTTTCGTCCGTTAGATTTGATCGATGAAATTTTGGGTTACACAACGAGGTTGTTGATAAAAAACAAGAAGCATACATCAGACAATCCAGTAAAAATATTGAACTAAACGCGTCGCGAGTGAAATACACATTAGAAATAGTCAAGGGTTGGATTCATTTTGATTAACTTGTTTTCTTGTTATGATAAGTGAGCACCTAATACAGCATTTAATTTAAGTTCATTTAGAATCTAATTTCTTTGATCTCTTTTCTCTTATATTGCCGAAATCATAAGATAATTCTCGTCGAATTCATTGGCATTGTTTATTGTTAAATTCCGATTGCAATTCTAGTTAAATTATCGCTGAATTAATCAAATTATTAAAAGCATTTAAATCAGGAAAATAAAGTCAAGGCATAATTAGCAATTAAAATAGTAAAGGGTTGTGTTTATTTAGAAGAAAAGATATTGCTGTATTAGGTCAATACTTAATCGTTGACGCGGTCAAAACTTAATCGGCAGCGTCTGCCTCATTATCTAATATTTTCATTTTCGGGTTCGATTCAAACGTTCGTTTTGAATCGAATTTGAAATTTTGCCATCCCAGCCGTGATCTTTGTACTAGTAGACGTCGATAACGACGCCCACTGCTCAACCAAGTGAGCTAAGATTAAATAAGAGAAATTTAATTTAATTTATTACGCAACTTTGTGTTCAGATTATTGTGATCTCGCACACATATGTTTTAAAGTAAAAAAGAAAACAATTTTTGAGAAAAAGAAAACACTTATTGTTTTAAAGTAACATTTGACAAGTGTTTTATGTTTTATTCCAAAACCGATAATCTCATTTTTTGTAGTGTTACATTGTTAATTTTATTTATAGATTTCTGTTGTTAATGGATAATGCGCCGTCCCATACATCAGAAGATGAACTGAACAATGTCGATCCGTGCTGCAAAGTGATGTGTCTACCACCTAACGTCACCGCAATCATCCAACCAATGAATCAGGGATGTATTTCTTCATTAAAAAGAAAATACGAAGTTTCTTTGCTTCGCGAATTGTTAGCAAATGAAATTTCCAGTCATGCGAGCCTTTTAGTATTCCTGAAAAATTGGTCCCTATTTGATGGCTGTAATATGATAGCTGATTAATGAGACGCTGTAACTGAAAGCACTTTGAAAAATGCCTGGAAGAAGATTTTAAAAAACTTCACAACTACTCACAATCTCCCAGATAATAACATTCCTCCTGAAGCACACACATCTTCGTTTTGTGTAGCATCTGATTTGTTAAGTAAGCTCCCTGGAGGTGCACAATATTCGACGCGAAAAATTCACGAGTGG
Organism: Trissolcus basalis; assembly: GCA_025266255.1. Lineage (NCBI taxonomy): Eukaryota > Metazoa > Arthropoda > Insecta > Hymenoptera > Scelionidae > Trissolcus > Trissolcus basalis. Next base: position 5,447 of record JAAMPD010001750.1, on the reverse strand, counting down.
ATGAGCGACGAAACAGCAACACCATACCAAATTTATAAGGACGAGCAAATAATCACCCATTAGGAAATCGCCAGTATATACAAATGGCCCAGCCTCGTTTCGGTACTGGCTACCGTACTTTGGCTACCAGTACTGGATCTGTCGTTTGCCAGTATCTTACCAGTACTGGCTATATTGTTTGCCAACAGAATTTTCCAATACTTTACCAGTATGAAGCCAGCATTGGCACGACTCTGTTGAAACACTGTTATGTGATGAAAAAAATATGTGGGCAAATTATAAAAACCAATGCTGGCTCAGTATTCTTCTGGTACTAATAACGTAAGGACGAAGGATGAAAAATTTTGATATACGCAATCGAATATTGCACAAAAAATTAAAATACGACTTAAAAAATTAGTAATTATAACTTGTATTAATAAATAAAATCATGTATGTTTATAATTATGTATGAAGTGTACATTAAAATTTTATTGATTCATTTTTTATCATATATTTATCATTTAAAAATATAATTATCAAATGATTATAATCAGATGATTTTCTATCTTCTATTAATTGAAATAAATGATTTATCATTCGATATTAAATGATTTAAATATTTCATATCATATAAACATTAATAGTTCATTTGTCATTATTAAAAAAAATGAAGATCGGTTTTTTTCAAATTTAAAAAGTTTTTAAAAATAAAAATAACTAATACTGAAAAAGTAATGGTCCTGGTATGAAAATGGTACTGTATCGGTACTCTAAAATTTTCTTGATTCGGATAAGTGTATTTTTCATTTACATTACATTTTCCAAAGCTGCAGATGGAGCAGTGGACAAAGTTGCCGACTTCTATCTCCAAGGACCTAGGATCGATTCCCGACCTCAACTTTATCAAGATGTGTTTTCTGCGCTTTTTGAACATGTTTTATGTATGAGCGTTAGATCGACATTTTTTGCTTGCGCCGCAGACGTCGACGCGTGACGCACCGAATGGGCTTTTAATATTGATACATCTATTCCCGCCTTAGCGAGCGATTCTTTTATCCAGCGCCCTATCGTTGGGCACCAACTTCCACAAAAGGCCTTCTCAGGGCCAGGAAAAGCTTGTCCTTCCCATTTCTATAATTTTCTACTCTCTTGATATAAAATTTAATGGCACTCGCAACGCAAAGCTTTTTGTTTTTATGAAAAAAGGGGAGCTTTAACACGGGCTGTACTCTTCCTAGAGCTGATGTTTTAATTGGGTCGGTGATTTCAATCTCTAAGGCCGCAGAAGATTCTCTTATATTGCTCAAACGAATCAGCGATAGAGTTTGCGCTCTTTGCGCTGTGCAAGTGCTAGTAACGTGACTGTCTTTGTAGTGAGTTCCTTTGGAGTCCAACGGGTGTAAGATCTCTAGGAAGGTAAGGACCTTGTTAACGTCCCAAGTGTTATTGTATCCCGGAAAAACTGATTTCTTTCTAAAAACTCCTTTAAAAAATAAACTAATATAAGGATGTTTTCCTATATCATCGATCGAAAGCCGAGCAATTATTATTATTATTAATATTATTAATTTATTATTAAATCCAACAGCCAGTACGGCCAATTACAGGATTATGAGATACATATGTTAACAAAAATAAATAATGGTGGCGTGAAGAACATAAGATATGAAAGACAAACTAGTACATGTTATCTATATAAATTTTCAAATTTCGAAGTAGCGATATAACCGAATCGCAGAAAAGATCACAATCACTGATTGATAAAAAAGAGTTTGTGTTTAAAATCATGTTATATAACCGAGAGTTATAAACATGTGGTACATTAGAAGGCGAGACATACAAAATGTTGGTTAATCTGGTCATTCTCTGAGGAACTGCCAGAGGGGTATCCGCTGCCAGGCGTGGAGAGTCAACTATGTTTTTTATGATTTTGATTGTAAATTCTATTTCATGTATTTTTCTTCTTTTGGCAAGTGGTAAACATCCAAATTTATTCAGCAAGTAAGGGTGGTCAATACCAATAGGAGGATATGAGCGTGTGACTTTCCATTCCAAAAACTTGAGAAATCGTCTCTGACAGTTTTCAATCGCATTTATGTATTTAGCACTGTTGGGCTGCCATAGAACATCACAATATTCAAGTTTAGTTCTTAAATATGTGTTGAACAGAATTTTCAATGTGTCAATTGATTTAAATTTTTTTGCAATTCTAATTATATAACCGAGAGTTTTGTTTGCAAAAGCTATCAATTTATCTATATGAGAGGTGAATGATAATTGACGGTCGAAAGTGATACCCAGATCAAGTTTGGTCGTAACACGTGTTGAAATGGATCCATTAATCATGTAATCATATGAAATGTAATTTGATCTGTAGAAGGTCATTACATTGCATTTGTCGGGATAAAGTTGGAGTTTGTTTAATGAACACCAAGTTGCAAAGATATCAAGGTTGATTTGTAAGTTGTTACAATCTAGGATGTTTGTTACCGTTAAAAAGAGCTTCATATCGTCCGCGTACATGAGCAAGTTACAAAAAATATGATTATCAAGATCATTTGTTGTAATTGCAAAAAGTAGTGGGCCTAAGTTAGAACCTCGCGGGACTCCAGACGTTGGTACAAAAGGCGTTGAGTCATAACCGGCATAACTAACAACATTAATTCTATTCGTCAAATAGGATTGGATAGTTTTCAAAAAGTTGTCAGGCAAATCCAACAATGATAGCTTTTGTAACAAAATCGCATGATCTAACTTGTCAAAGGCCTTAGAAAAATCAGTGAATATCACATATACTTGGTTGTAGGAGGCAAGAGCCGTATGAATTAATTCAGTGAAAGTTAATAAGTTAGTCAGTGTAGATCTACCTCTCACGAAGCCATGTTGGTTGACAGATAGTGACTGAGAGAAAGATGTACAAATGATTTCATATAAATACTTTTCAAGGACCTTTGAGAAATTTGACAAAATTGATATCGGCCTATAGCTCAAGATATCATTTCTATATCTTTTTTTGTAAATAAGACAAACCCTAGTTTTTTTCCATACATCAGGAAAAAGTTCCTGTTCGCAATGCACATGAGCTTATAATTGATATCGGTACAGAAAGTAAGTCATAACAGTAAGCCACAAGGCTAGATGGAACTAAGTCTAAACCAGACGTCAACTTATTTGGTAAGGATGCAGCAATTAAAGCAATTACTGCATGATCAATATAGTCGCTGTTTCCAAAATAATTATAGAAGTATGCATTTGAGTTTGATTGCCAAGAATGAGGTACATCATAAACCGACGAAAAATGTTTGGACAAAAAAGTTAACAATTTCAATGGGGTCAGATGTCAGACGACCATCATACATCATTGTGAGTGGTATTCTACAAGTTTTATTTTTCTTATTGACATATGACCAAAAAGATGTTGGATGGTTATAAATGTTTTTTTCTATTTCATCATGATAGTCGTTATAATCTTTTTTCAAATGACATTTAATATATTTTCTGAGTTTTTTTGATTTCTAATTCATAATGGATGCAACTACGTTTTTTGTTTTTGTTACGAAGACTATTTTTCAGTTTGATCGCTTTTATAGTATCATTCGAATACCAAGGAGAGAACTTGATAGTTCTGCAAGTATCAAAAGGTACAAAAGTCAGAAATATACAATTCAAAATTTCATAAAACTTATCGCACATCAAGTTAACATTTGTAAAATTCTCTAGTTCATTCCAGTTTGTTGAGCTAATTGGAAGATTTATACTCTGAAGATCTGCTTTGCGGAAATTGAGCCGCTTTGTTTCGATATCAAGTGTAAAATTTTGAGTATGAATCACAATTTCACACTCAATTCGCAATGGTGGATGTGGTAGATCAATTTTAAACAAATACTCATTTTCATAATTAACTGTTGTGTCAAAGTGAAAGAAAACCAGATCAAGTAATCTATTATTAGAATTTGTGACAGAATTAAATTGAGAAAGAGAATAAAAATTACAAAAATTTGCCAAAGATTGTGATTTTGAATCTTTTAATCTACCATGAGTGTGTTCAAAAAATCCTGGAGCATTAAAATCTCCAATCATAATCAATTTAGCACTCCAGAAATCTTCACATGATTGTAGTTCGTTTAAGAAGAGATCATATCTGTCTGAAGTTAGTTGTGGTGAAATATAAAGAGTTGATACAATAAAATTACAAGATTTATAAATAACCTCGATTGCTATGATTTCGATATCGGGAAAGTTATCTGCAATAGTTTCTAAATTAATCTGACTAGATTTAAAAGTGTTTTTGAGAGCAATCAGCACTCTTCCGCCTAATCTTGCACCAGGCCTATCACAGCGATACACATCAAAGATGTTTGTATCAACACTGAGAGAACGTTGGCACGTGTGCTGTAAGACCAGCGGCGCGTCAGACGTATTGGAGGTTACGTTCGACAGACGCACTGATCTTGGCACGTCTGTCGTGCCAAGCTTGGGGCGACTGACAGATGTGACGATTGTGACGTAATTCAGTTAATTTCAAATTTTTAGGCACTCTGATCGCGAGAAAAAACTTGATTATTAAAAAAATATTATGAATTATTAAAAAAAAACAAGTCTAATTTTTCGTACAAATTAAGTCAATACTTTATTTCGTAGTTTTTCTAGTTTTAATATTTATAACTTGTATCTAGGCGTGATAAATAAAGTTTTATTTTTATAAATTGAGTGCAGAGGTGCAATTGCAGGCAAATCTGTGTATTTAATTAATTTGAAATTTACTGTTTTTTTGGCAATGGAAGCATGATGATGGTCATCAAAAGTGATTTCTTTAATGAAGTTGACATAAAAAAAAATTTCATTGTTTAACATAACTATATCCTGAATGTGCCCAAAGTCCATTTCGCTTATGTTCATATTTATAACAATGTAAGTTCCGATATAATAATATGTGCCGTGGATTTGAACGTTGTTATAGTATTTACAGGAAATTTGGTCGTTCCGACTTTCAAAGTAATTTTTGTGTTCACAACCTGATTTTTCTGCACTCAGTTTAAAAAAACTGTCAACTTGTACAGAATGCATCATCTGGCACATCTGCAGTATTTGTTTAGACGCAATTGTTACAAGCAAATTTTTTTTATTACTAGAGGATACTGCAGTCTGTTTTAAAGAACGGTGAAAAGATTCAAATCGCATAGTCCAATATCGAACGGGCGGTCCGTTACAAAGCAAAAGTCTCGGATAATGCGTCATTATATGAAATTTCAGTTTTAAACTACCATACAATTTACAATATAATACATTAAAATCAGCTATAAGTCGTCCTAAAACATGAGCGTCGTTACGAATAAGCCGTGGAGAGAGTAAAATGTCAGAAATTTTTCGTAAATGTAAATATAAATTCCAATGCTCATCGCCACGCGGAATTAAGTCTCCCACCATGAGTGCAAAATATCTGAGAAAACATAAACTTTCAGTCG